>JAQZBX010008780.1:0-47392 GCA_029593785.1 Cabassous unicinctus | reverse complement strand
CTACACACCTGGAGGAATTGGAAAGGCAACAACAAACTATCCCCAAATTAAGTAGAAAGAAGGACAAAATAAAGATTAGATAAGAACTAAATGAAATAGAAAATAAGAAAGCACAAGAAAAAATAAAGAAAATCAAATATTTGTTCTTTGAAAAGATCAATAAAATTGACAAACCCTTAGCCAGACTAACAAAGAAAAAGATACAGCAGATGTAAATACACAAAATAAGAAATGAGGAAGGGGTTATCACCACTGACCCCACAGAAATAAAGAGTATCATAAGAGGATACTTTGAAAAATTAGATGTGAAAAAGAATGCTAATTTAGAGGAAATAGACAAATTCCTAGAAACTAACAAGCATCCTACATTGATGAAAGAAGAAATTGATGAGCACTGCAGTTCATTTACCATTAAAGACTTAGACTCAGTCATCAAAATCCTCCCAACTAAGAAGAACCCATGATCAGATGACTTCACAGGTGAATTCTACCAAACATTCTGGAAAGAGCTAATATCAATCCTGCTTCAACCATTCCAAAAAATAGAAGTAGAAGGTACATGGCCTATCTCATTCTATGTTGCCAACATTTACCTAATACCAAAGCCAAACAAAGATGCCACAGAAAGGAAAATTATAGACCAATTTCTCTAATGAACCTCAATGTTAAAGTCACCAAAAAAATCCTTGCTAATTGCATTAAATAATATATCAAATGAATTATACACTATGACCGAGTGTGTTCCATCCTGGGCATGCAAGGATGTTTCAACATAAGAAAATCAACCAATGTAATACACCATATAAACAGATTGAAAGAAAGCAAATCACATGATCATCTCTATAGATGCAGAAAAATCATTCAACAAAACACAACACTCTTTCCTGATAAAAACACTGCAAAAGATAGGAATAGAAGGAAACTTTCTGTACATGATAAAGGGTATATTTGAAAACCAACAGATACCATCATCTTCAATGGTGAAATAATAAAAGCTTTCCTTCTAAGATCGGAAACAAGACAAGGATGCCCACTATCACCACTCCTATTTAACATTGTCTTAGAAGTATTCGCTTCAGAATTGAGGCAAGTAAAAGATAACAAATTCATCCAAATTGGAAAAGAGGAAGTAAAAATTTCACTATTTGCAGATGACATGATCCTATACATAGAAAGCCCTGAGAAATCTGCAACAAAGTTTCTATAACATATAAAGGAGTTCAGTATAGTCAGAGGCTATAAGATCAATGTTCAATAATTAGTTGCATTTCTGTACACCAATAATGAGCAATCTGAGGAGGAAATCAAGAAAAAAACACGATTTACAATAGCAATTAAAAAAATCAAATACTTAGAAATAAATTTAACTAAAGATGTAAAGGATTTATATACAGGAAACTACAAAACGCTGTTAAGAGAAATCAAAGAATACTTAAATAAATGGAAGAATATTCCTTGTTCATGGATAGGAATACTGAACATCATCAATGTCTAGCCTACCCAAACTAATCTACAGATTTAATGCAATCCCAATAAAAATCAACATTGTATTTTTTAATAAATTGGAAAAACATCTACAAAATTTATTTGCAAGGGTAAGAGGCCCTGAATTGTCAAAGAAATATTGAAAAAAAAATGAAGTTGGAGGTATCACACTACCTGATTTAAATCATCATACAAAGCTACAGTGGTCAAAACTGCATGGTATTGGCACAAGGATAGACATACTGACCGATGAAACTGAATTGAGAGTTTTGATATAGATCCTCACATATACAGTCATCTGATTTTCAACAAGGCCAACAAGGCCAATCAGTTCAGAAAGAATGGCCTCTTCAACAAATTGAGCTTGGAAAACTTGGTATCCATATCGAAAAGAATGAGAGAGGAACACCATCTCACAGATTATGAAAAAATCAACTCAAGATGTATCAAAGATCTAAATATAAGAGCCAATACCATAAAGACCTTGGAAGATAATGTAGGGAAGCATCTACAGGACCTTGTAATAGGAAATTGTTACATGAACTTCACACCCAGAACACAAACAGCAAAAGAAAAAATATAGATAAATGGAATCTCCTCAAAATTAACAACGTTTGCTCCTCAAATGACATTATCAAGAAAGTAAAAAGGCAGCCTACCCAATGGGAAAAAATATTTGGCAACCATATATCTGATAGGAGCCTAATATCCTGCATATATAAAAAAATCCTACACCTCAAAAATAAAAAGTGACCTGAAATGATACTTCTCCAAGTAAGAAATACAAATGGCTAAAAAGCACATGAAAATATGCTCAAAATTGCTAGTTATTAGGGAAATACAAATCAAAACTACAATGATATACAATTAAGATGGTGGCTATTAAACAAACAACAGAATATAAGTGTTGTAGAGGGTGTGGAGGATTGAGAACCCTCATGCACTGCTGGTGGGATTGTAGAATGGTCCAGCCACTATGGAGCACATTTTGTCAGTTCCTCAAAAAACTAAGTATAAAACTTCCATATGATCCAGTGATTCCACTGCTGGGTATATACCCTGAAGAATTGAAAGCAAAGACACGAACAGATATAGCACACCAAGGTTCATAGTGGCATTGTTCACTATTGCCAAAAGGTGGAATCAACCCAGGGTCCCATCAACAGATGAATGGATAAACAAAATATGGTACATACATACAATGGGATATTACACATTTGTAAGAAGGAATAAAGTGCCAACACATAGAATAACATGGATGAATCTTGAAGACCTAATGTTGAGTGAAGCAAGCCAGGCATTGAAGGATGAACAGTACATGACCTCACTGATATGAATGAAGAAAATTGAGCAGTCTCAGAGAGCTATTTTATGAAAGATAAGTTTACAAGTCATAGAAAGCGAAGAGAAGGTTGTGAGCCATCACCCATACAGATGTAATTTATGGTAAAGTGATAGAGTGTAATTGCATATTTAAGGGATGAGACAGGAGGGAAGTGACATTATTGGGTTGGGTGGGGTGGGTTGAGAGGTGGGTAGATTGGGAAGGATGCGTTAGAAGATCCAGGATACTGGGGGGATGGTTGGGAGAGGGACCAAGTGAACACTGGGAATTTGTAGGTATGAACGTTGAAAGTACAGAGTTGGGAATGCTCTTATGGCAATATGACAAGGAAGGGTTACTGGTTTAGGGTGCTGGTTTGGGGGCATTCAGGACAAGGTATACCCAGAGCAAGCTTTTAAGGAGTTTGTGAGTATTCATTCTCTCATAATGTGTTGCACCAGAGGGTGGAGATCCACATAATGATCGGCAAGGAGTTGGACTACCATCTATGGGTGGATCCATTTATTCAGAAATAAACAGGTGGGTGTCTCTCAAGAGCAAGGACATTTCCTAATATGGGAGGACAAACCAGTGTATTAAGACTTCTTGTTTAATGTAACTATAAATATTGTCATCCAATGCATCAAGCCAGAGGGTCATCATGGGTCCCAGGGGAATTGGGTGGGAGGAATAGAATAGATGAAACAGGGGGTATTTAGTGGCCAGTGGAAATGTTCTTCATTACCTTACAGTGATGGACACAGGACATGGTAAATATCATCAAAATTTTTAAAAGTGTGCAGACTAAAATGTAAACCATAGTGTAAAGCATTGACAATATTTAGTAGTTATGCTTCACTATTTGTATATCAGTTATAACAATGCTACCATCCACATATAAAAAGGTATTAATATGAGGGGGAGAAGGAAAGGTGGAGGATGTTGGGTATTTGAGAGTCTCCTGTATTCTGTGTGTGACTTTTCTGTGACCTAAAACTTCTTTGAAAACAAAATGAAAAGTAGTGGGACACTGGGAAATGAGAGGGGAAAGTTGCCATGGTACAGACAGGACACCAGATACTGCAGTGATGAAAGAAAAAGATCAAAAAAAATTTTTTTTTTCATTTTTTTAATATCCCAATCTTTAAATGTAATTTTATTTTTAGTTATTAAAAACATTTTTATGTATTTTATCTCTTACATTTAAACTTACCATTATTATTTCATTTTCTTAGTAATTGTTGCCAGCTATTGTAATGGCTTCATCTTTGAAGCTTTTGATCACAGAAGAGTTAGAACTGGGGCATGGAGGATCACAGGTTTAGCATGTCAGGGATGGGGGATGCATGGGAGGAAGTTCACAGAGCATAAATATAAGGTATATAAAAATATTCAAATGTTCACGGGGCATTGTCACAGTGGGTGGAGAATCACTCAATAAATGAGTGAATACTGAAATCCCATCCTGGAGAGCTCTGCCACATTCTCTAAGGGAGCAACAACAATCCCCCAAGTGCAGGTGCAGTGACTGTCAATGGAGAATGACCCACTGATGGGCCTTTGATATTGATGACTAGCTTTATGAGGCTTTGCTCTTGAAATGGAAACTTAGACTATTTTTATAGGATGCCTAAGTGTTGCCTCCTGAGAGCCTCCTTGTTGCTCAAACATGGCCTCTCTCTAAACCAATCTCAGCATATAAATGTATTACCTTCCTCCCAGCATGGGACATGACTCCCAGGGATGAGCCTTCCTGGCACTGAAGGATTGCTACCAAGCACCAATTGGCAATGCAACTGGGAGAAGACCTCAAATAAAAGGAGAAAAATGTAAAGACAAATGAGTTTATATGGCTAAGAGACTTCAAATAAGTCTGGAGTTCATCGCAGAAGTAACACTTACACTCATCTCAGTGGGACCTCATAGGTTTCCAAAGTGGATATCACCCCAAATAGTGGCTCTCCTGAGAGCTCTGGAGACACCCAGGTACTTTGTCAGGGTGTATAGCTCCAGAGTTTGTTGCCTTGCCAGTGGGATTTACTTTGGAGTTTGTGCTCCTGAGAGTGACAGAGTTGGACTCAAATATGTCTTCCCTGCACATGGCTCAGCTGTCCCTTCTATTCAAACCTATACTTGGTGCTGGAGTTTGTAGGTGTAGATTCAAAAACTTGAGTCTCTGGGCTGTCCATGTGCCAGCGTGGCCCAGAACTTCAGTGGAATGGCAATTCCTACTCTACAGTTCATCCCAGGGAATGGAGAGAGTCTGCAGCTGCAGGAAGGATATTCCCACCCATCTCATCCATGGGCTATAACCCCCCTCTCAGTTGGAGTTGTAGTGGACATCACCATCCCAGACTCTTCTGGATGGGGGAAGAGCTATGGAGTAGACTGGACTTACTGGTATTCTACTATAGACATATTGTGATTCAAGGAATGGAAGAAATTACAACATTGATGTGGAGCCAGTGGCCACTGGAGGCTCTGAGGGCAGGGAAAGGGAAAAACAGTTGTAATACAGTGACTTTTTTGGGACTTGGGAATTGTCCTGAGTGTGACATTGCAATGACAGATATAGGCCATTTTATATAATCATATAACATGCAGAAATGTGTGGGAGACTCTGTGGTCTATAATTTGAACCATGGTCTATGCTTAATGGCAAAACCCCAGGATTTGTTTATTAATTGCAATTAATGTGCCACACTAATGAAAGATGTTTATTTGGGAGGTTGTGGGAGGTGTGGGAGGTGGGGCATATGGGAATTCCTATAAATTTTGTGTAACATTTATGTAATCTAAATATCTTTTAAAAAATAAAAAAAACTTTTTTTTGTTTATTTGTTTAGAAATGTTGTCAGATTACAAAACAATCATGCATAATGTACAGAATTACCATATATCACCCCTCCACTAGCAGTCTACATTTTTGTGGAACATTTGTTATAGATTATTAATGAAGATGATTGGCCTATAACCATTAGCTATGATCCATAGCATACACTGGGTTTATTATTGACATCATATATTAGTGTTGTATGCTTTGTCCTAGTTCATGAGAGAACACTCCCTAATTTTTTTCCATCTGAGCTCAGAGGCTTCCCCTGGTCTCTGCAGTTAAGTAATTCTTAAGCTAAATGCCACATGGAAGGACACCTGCCACCCCTACCTCCTCAGCTGGGTGCTGAGGCATGTGGACACCTGCCTCCAAATGCCATCTCTTTGCTGGTTTATTTTATCCTGCAAAAATGGGAGTCTGCCAGGCCTTGACTCTAAACATGTTTCCAAAAACCTACTAAAATCAGGTAACAGTGGAGCTGAAATGTAATGTCTATTTTAGGCAATGAGTCCATGGTGGTGACATATTTGGGGATGAGACTTACCCGAAATAAAAGGGGAAAAATGTAAAGACGAATGAGTTTATATGGCTAAGAGACTTCAAATGAGTGAGGAGGTCATCACAGAAGTAACACTTACGTTCATCTCAGTAGGACCTTATAGACATCCAAAGTGGATATCACCCCAAATAGTGGCTCTCCTGAGAGCTCTGGAGACACCCAGGTACTTTGTTAGCTCTATGCCTTTATATATAGCTCTGCCTTGGGATCTGACTCAGGCTGAAAAAGTCCTGGGGAGGCTTGGGGGATAAGGATGGCAAGGGCATACAAGAGCATATGTTGCCTGGGGCTTATGACACCCTTGACCTGAGGATGCAGAGACCACTGATCCACAGATTGGGGGGAAAGACAGATGGGGGCCAGCTTTTATATTACATATAAAATTGTCAGGATTTCTGTTTATTCCAGTCAAGGTGTTAAAGCATCAATATTTATAGTGGGGAAGTAACAACAAAAGAGGCCAACATTAGGGTTCACTGATAAGAATTGTTCCCATAGGCACACTGTAAGGAGTATGGGTTACTGAGTCTTTAATATGCAGAAGGAGGAATCAGTGACCCCCAGGAAAAGAGCTGTGTGGCCCTCATAGGGTGGTTGCCTGGGCCTGATCTCTGATTGATCAGGTCCTACCAATAGGTCACCTGGTTCCTAGCCTTGCTGGTAGTAGAAACCTTGGTTGAGCCAGGCAGCCTGGTAACTTGGGGGGAGGGAGTTCCCTGTGAAAACAATGTTCCATGATTCTGTGTCAATGAGGGCTGCTGCAGGGCTGGGGATGAACACCAAGTCACTTCTATCTGAACACTCAAAGAAATGCTATCCCCATTGCATCATCTCCATCTTTTTAAGTAAAAATTTGACCTTATGAATTGTTTGCGAGCAGGCATGTGCCTTTACTATAAGGCCAACTCTGGAGAGGTGTGACTCCCTCGTTTTTAAATGTAAAATAGAGGAGGGGTGCAGAGTGAAAATTTGTTGTGCCCACTGACCAGACCCATAGGTAACTGTCTCAATTTCTATGGTTGGGCCTTATAACGGTTGTTTACTTAGTTTTGTGAGAAACTGCATTTTTTCTCAAAGTGGTTGTACCATTTTACATTCCCACCAGCATTGTGTGAGGGTTCCAGTTCCTTCACATCATGGACAACACTTATCATACAAGTTGATATGTTCCCAAAGACTAATTGATTTGTTTTTATATTTTGTGTAGATGGAGTCAAAAAATATGTAGTACATTTTGTCTAATTTATTTCACTTAGTATATTCCCTTTCTTTTTTCACCTTTAATGGAAGATCATTAATATATTACTATAAACTACTGCCCATATTTTGCTTTGGTTGTATTTTTGCCTGATATTAACATTTTGTAACATTAACATATTTGTTCAGTTTCAAAGAGAAATAGTCATATATGTGCAATATTACCCACATTCATATTTCACATGAGGTTTTATTATGCTATACAGTACTATGTTACACTTTTAGATTTCTTCTACGTGTATACATGACCTTAGTCTTTCCCTTTCAACCACTTTCATATCCATATATTAGCACTGCTAGTTACAAACACTGTGATGTGCTTTCACCATTTCTATTCATTTCCAAATATTTATGAGCAACTTTTTACCAATTCTCCACAAGTTAACACTAAACTTTCCATTCTCTGACCTCATTATCCTTTCTGGTGACCTATATTCTAGTTATTAAATCCATGAGTTAACAAAATATATTTAGTTGATTATAGCACAATCATACAGTATTTGTCTTTTTGTGTCTGACTTGTTTCACTCAACATAATGTCCTCCAGGTTCATCCATGTTGTCATATGCTTTGTGACTTCAATTCTTAGAACTGTGTAAAATTACATTCTATGTAAACAACACAAATTGTTTATCCATTCATTGGTTGATGGACACCTGGGTTGTTTCTATCTTTTGGTAAACGTGAATAATGCTGCCATGAACTTTGGTGTGCAGATGTCATGTCACTGCTTTCAGTTCTTCTGATTATATACCTAATAGTGGCATTGCTGAATTGCACAGCAAATCTGTATTCAACTTTCTTAGGAGCTGCCAACCAGTCCTCCACAGTGGCTGTACCATTCTACATTCTTACCAACAGTGAATAAGCATTCTTATCTTTCCACATCCTCTTCAACACTTGTAGTTTTTAACTCTTTAATAGTTGCCATTTTACTAGGTGTGAAATGTTATCTCATTGTAGTTTTGATTTGCATTTCCCTAATCTTATATTTAGATGAACATTTTTTCATGTTTTTTTTTTTTCACCATTTCAATTTCTTCTTTGGAAAACTGTCTATTCAAGACTTTTTGCCCATTTCTTTCAGAAAAGTTTTTAAAATAAAATAAGTCATCAAGTTACTGTTCTTGATGATCTTCATTCAGATTCATAGGTGTATTTACTTTATATTTTTGATACTATTGTAAGTAGTATTTTTATTTTGATACATTTCATTGCAATATATTTTAAGACAATTTAACTCATTGAAGGACCTGATTCATAGTTACTTGCAACAACATTAAGGGATCGACATACTGTTCTGTACTCCCTATTAGGCACTGTCTATGCTTTCTAAAGACTCCTGTTATTCTATTTGAGAGCATAGTAGGACTCCCCATGATGGGAGTCCAACACTGTGCCACTCATTATGTGGGCCTCCACCCACTTATACAGTGCATTACAAAAAGATGAACACTAACACACTCCCTAGAAGACTGCCCCAGGTGGCCCTGTCCCAAATGGCCCCACATCCAATACTCTAAACCAGTAACCCTCCCCTGCCATGTTACCAAAAGAACATTCCCAACTTTATAGTTTTAACCACATACCCACCAATCTCCAGTGTTCACCTGCTCCCTCCCCCAACCCTACCCCCAGTTCCATGGAAAGTCCAACCCAACCTCCCTACCCTATTGCCTGATAAACAAAAACTGCCCAACCCAAAAGTTATCACTGCACCACTATAATGCCCCTCCACTGCACAAATACACACTTCCACCTTAGCATAGATTTTACCTGTATGGGCATTAGCTCAAAACCTTCTTCCCCCTTTCTAACTCTTGTAAACCTGTCTTCCAGACTCTAGTTCTGAGAGTCTACTAAATGGACTTAATTCATATCAGTGTAGTCATGTAATATTTGTCCTTCAGGACCTGCCTTATTTCACTCAACATAAAGTCCTCAAGATTCATCCATGTTATCTTATGTGCTGATGCTGTATTTCTTCTTACAGCTGAGTAATATTCCATTGTATGTATATATCAAATTGTTTATCCATTCATTTGTTGATGGGTATTAGGGTTGATTCTAACTTTTGGCAATAGTGAATAATACCACTATGAACATTGGTGTGCATATATCTTGCTTTCAATTCTTTGGGTATATACCCAGCAGTGGAAGTGCTGGATCATATGGCAGATCTATAGTTAGCTTTCTCAGGAACTGCCAAGCTGTCCTCCACAATGACTGTACAATTCTACATTCCCACCAGCAGTGGATGATTGTTCCAATTCCTCCACATCCTCTCCAACACGTGCAGTCTTCTGTTTTTTTTTTTTTTTAGAGCTGTCAGTTTAATTGGTGTAAGATGATATTTCATTGTAGCTTTGATTTGCATTTCCCTAAAAGCTAATGATGTTGAGCATCATTTCCTGTGATTTTTTAGCCATTTGTATTTCTTCTTTAGAGAATAGACTATTCAAATCCCTTCCCCATTTTTAAATGGGTTTCTTGTCTTTTTATTTTTGAAGTGTAGGATTTTTTATATATGTTGGATATTAGGCCTCTATAAGATATATGGTTATCAAATATTTTCTCCCATTGAGAAGGGTGTCTTTTTACTTTCTTGACAAAGTCCTTTGACGTGCAAAGGTTTTTAATTTTGAGGAGATCCGATTTATCATTTTTCTTTCATTGCTCATGCTTTGGGTTTAAAGTACATGAAACCAGTTCCTACTACAAGATCTTGCAGATTCTTCACTACATTATCTTCCAAGATCTTTATGGTCTTCGCTCTTACATTTAGATCTTTGATCCATCTTGAGTTAATTTTTGTATAAGGTGTGAGATTTTGTTCCTCTTTCATTCTTTTGGATATGGATATCCATTTCTCCAAGCACTGCTTTTTTGAACAGGCCATTCTCTTCCAGTTGAATGGGCATGGTAGCCTTGTCAAATATCAGATGACTGTTATACGAGGATCTATATCAGAACCCTTGATTCAGTTCCATTGGTGAGTGTGTCTACCCTTGTGCCAATACCATGCAGTTTTGACCACTGTAGCTTTGTAGTATGTTTTAAAGTTGGGTAGTGTGATTCCTCTGATTTCCTTTTTCTTTTTCAATATGTCTTCAGCTATTTGGGGCCTTTTGTCCTTCCAAATAAATTCTGTAGTTAGCTTTTCTAATTTAGTAAAAAAATACTGTGGTGTATTTTATTGGGATTGCGTTAAATCTGTAAATAAGTTTTGGTAGGATAGATACCTTAATGATGTTTAGTCTTTCTATCCATGAACAGGGAATATTTTCCTTTTATTTAGGTCTTCTTTGATTTCCTTTAATAGTGTTGTATAGTTTTCTGTGTACAAATAACTTACTTCTTTATTTAAATGCATTCCTAGGAATTTGATTCTTTTAGTTGCTACTATAAATGCCATTTTTTTCTTGATTTCCTCCTCAGATTGCTCGTTATTGGTGTACAGATATGCTACTGATTTGTACACATTAATCTTTTAACCTGACACATTACTGAGCTCAGTTATAAGCTCTAGAAGCTTTGATGTAGATTTCTCAGGGCTTTCAAGATACAGGATGATATCATCTGCAAATAGAGAAATTTTTACTTTTTCCTTTCATTTCGGATGCCTTTTATATCTTTTTCTTGCTTAAGTGCTCAAGTAAATACTTCTAACACAATGTTAAATTAGGGTGGAGACAGAGGGCATCCTTGTCTTATTTCCAATTTTAGAGGGAAAGATTTTTGTATTTCAGCATTGAATATGATATTAGCTGTAGGTTAATAGGTAACCTACATAGGTAACCATAGGTGTGATGGTTAGGCAAATGTGTCAACTCAGCCAGGTAATTCTGTCCAGGTGTTAGGTCCAGCAAGCACTGGGCTAATTGTAATACAAGAGCATTTATGGACTTTGACCATCAGTGAGTTTACTGCATGGATGGCTGATTACATCTGCATCAATCAGGGAGATTGCATCAACAATGGGTGACGCTTTTATCCAATCAGTTGAATGACTTAAAAGAAGAAGTTATTTCAACATTCAGAGAGAATTTCCCAGCTAGTCTTTGGACAGCCAACTTCTCACAGAACCTCATCAAAGACCTTTCATCAGAGCCCCAGCCTTGCAGCCTGCCTGCGGAACCTGGACTTGTGCATCCCCACAGTCACATGAGAGACTCTTATTCAATCTTATATTATTGACAGATATCTCCTGTTGATTCTGTTTCCCTAGAGAAACCTGACTAATACAATACCCTTCATTCTATTGATGAAGTTTCCTTTTATTCCCGTATTTTGAAGTGTTTTCATCAGGAAAGTGTGCTGTATTTTGTTGAATGCTTTTCCTGCATTTATAGAGATGATCATACGCATTTTTTTCTTTCAATCTGTTTATGTGATGCATTGCATTGATTGATTTTCTTATGTAAACCATCCTTGCATATCAGGGATGAAACCCATTTGGTCATGGCATGTAATTCTTTTGGTGTGCTGTTGAATAAAATTAGAAAAAATTTTGTTTTGGATTTGAGCATCTAGGTTCATTAGAGAGGTTGGCCTATGGTTTTCCTTTCTTGTGGATTCTTTGGCTTCAGTATTAGTGTGATGTTGACATCATAGAATGAGTTAGGCAATGTTCAATCCACTTCTATTTCATGAAAGATTTTAAGCAAGATTGGTGTTAGTTCTTTTTGGACTGTTTCATAGAATTCACCTGTAAAGCTGTCAGGTCCTAGGCTTTCCTTAGTTGGGAGAATTTTGATGACTAATTCTATCCCGTTATTTGTGATTGGTCTGTTGAGTTCATCAATTTCTTCTTTCATTAATGTAGGTTTCTTGTGTGTGCTACTCTTTATTTCTGTAGGATCAGTGGTGATATCCCCTTCCTCATTTCTTATTTTATATATTTGCATTGCTTCTCTTTTTTTCTTTGTTAGTCAAGGTAAGGACTTGTCAATTTTTTAAATCTCTCTGAAGAGCCAGCTTCTGATTTTTTGTTCATTTTTTCTAGTGCTTTCTTATTTTTAATTTCATTTAGCTCTGCTCTAATCTTTGTTATTTCCTTCTTTCTACTTCCTTTGGGGTTAGTTTGTTGTTATTTTTCTAATTCCTCCAGGTGTGCTGTTTGTTCTTTGATTATAGCTCTTTCTTCTTTTTTAATATAGGTATTTATGGCTTTGAATTTCCCGCTCAATACAGCTTTTGCTGTACCCCATAGGTTTTGATATGTTGTGTTGTGATTTTCATTCATTTCAAGGTAGTTGCTGATTTCTTTTGTGATTTCCTCCTTGACCCACTGTTTGTCAAGAATGTGTTGTTTAACTTCCATATGTTTGTGCCTAATCTAGTTCTCTCACCTTTCTGATTTCCAGATTCATTCCATTGTCATCAGAGGAGTTGCTTTGTATAATTTCAAACTTTCTGAATTCATTAAGTGTTGTTCTGTGGCCTAGCATGTAGTCTATCCTTGAGAATATTCCATGTGCACTTGAGAAGAATGCATATCCCTTTGCATTTTGGTATAATGTTCTGAATATGTCTGTTAAGTCCAGGTCATCTAACGTATAATTCAAAGTCTTGTTTCTTTATTGATTCTCTTTCAAGATGTTCTAACAATGATAATGGTGTATCAGAGTCTCCCACTATAATTGTAGAGACACCTATTTCTCCACTTAGTTTTTCCTGTGTTTGCCTCATACATTTTGAGGTACCCTGGGTAGGTGCATAAATGTTTATGATTATTCTTTCTTCTTGATAAATTATCACTTTTATTACAATATAATTTCCTTCCTTGTCTCTTATAATAGTTTTTCATTTAAGATTTTTTTGTTCAATATACAATAGCTATTTCCACCTATTTTTGGTTATTGTTTGCTTGTAAAATTGTTTTCCAATGATTCACTTTCATCCTCCTTGCATCCCTCGGTCTAAGGTGAGTTTCTTTTAGACAGCATATAGATGAGTCATATTTCCTTATACATTCTGCCAATCTGTGTCTTTTGACTGGTGAGTTTAGTCCATTAACATTCAGTGTTATTACTCTCAAGGAATTTCATACATCAGCCATATTTTCTTTAGGTTCTTGTATGCCATATGTTGTTGTTATTTCTCTCTTTTTTAGTTGGTCTTACACTCTTTTAGCACTTTACTATGTCATACCACTGCCTCCTTGTCTCCATGGTTTCAGGTGAGAAATCAACACTTAATCTTATGAAGCTTCCCTTGTATGTGATGGATCTCTTTTCTCTTATTGTTTGCATTATTCTCTCTTTTTCTTGAGCATTGGACAATTTGTTAAGCATATATCTTGGCGCAGGCCTGTTAGAATTTACACTGTTTGTGGTGTGCTGTGCTTACTGGACATGTATGTACATCTATCTAAATAAGATTGGGAAGTTTTCAGCCATTATTTCCTCCAACAAACCTTCTCTCCCTTTCCCCTCTTTTCTTCTTCTGGGAGGCCTATAATGTGTTTATTTGTGCATTTCCTGTTGTAATTCAAATCCCTAAGTCCCTGCTGTATTTTCTCTATCTTTTTATCTATTTGTTCTGCTACTGTTTGATTTCAGATGTACTGTGTTCCACATTGCTGATTCTTTCCTCTGCCTGTTCAAATCTGCTGTTATGTGCTTCCAGTGTTTTTTTGATTTCTTGGATTGTGCCATTCATTACCATCATATCCGTTATCTTTTTATGTATATTTATGATTTCTTCAGTATATTCTCCCTGTGTCTTCTTAATAAACTTATTCTCTTCCTTCACTTCTTAAGTTGATTCATGATATTGTTTGGAAATCTCTGGTAGCTGTTCCATGTTCTGAATCTCCTCCTGGTTTTTAGTTTTTTCATTGGATGGCACCATAATTTCCTGTTCCTTTGTATGGCTTGTAAGTTTTTGCTGGTACCTAAGCATCTGCTTATCTTGATGTGTAATTCAGCTGATTACCTTCTCTCTCTTCTTGGGTATTATTTTGTTTTTGTTTTTGTGTTTGTGGTAAGGTTTCACTTTGACACTTTATTCCTCTGTTCTCTTTCCTTGCTGTTGTCTATGTTCTGATTAGTTGTTTTTGTTTCATTGTCTCTCTGTCCCTCTTTCTCCTGGGTGTTTTGAAGCAGTGTCCTGGTCTGCTGTACTCCAAAGCAGTTCCTCATGTCAGCATAGAGAATTTCAATTGTTTAAAGAGCTCTTTCTCCATTGTTTTAGTGACAGCTGAACCAGACCTATGTTCCCACAATTTCCTCAGTGACTTTTTAATTTTGGCTTTTCACTTGGCATTGCATCCTGAGATCCATCCATGGTATTGTTTGTATCAATAATTTGTAGATTTTTATTACTGTCTGGTATTTCATGCTAGTGTTGGACCACAATTTATTTAAATGCTTACCCATGAAAGAACATCTAGGTTGTTTCTATTTGGGGATTATTACAAATAAAGCTGTTCTAAATATTTATGTTTTTGTGTGGACATAAGTTGTGATTTCTTGCATAGATATCCCGGTGAGCAATTATCGCATCTTATGGTATCTTTTTTGTTTTGTTTTGTTTTTAAGAAACTGTCTTCCAGAGTGGCTTTACCACTTTATTTTCCCATCAACGATGTTTGAGAGATTCAGGCTGTCTACATCCTAGATAACATTTGATATTGTCACTATTCATCATTTTAGCTGTTCTAATTGATGTGTAGTGACATCCTATTTTGGTCTGACTTTGCATTTTCCTAATGGTCAATAGCCTAATGCATAATAAAGAAGGCTATTTCCCCACCAAGGAGCTCATGGTATAACCCAATATAGGTCCAAACACAGAGGACCAACTTGATTGCCATATCTGAACTTTGGGAGCCTGTTCTTTTTCCAGGATTTCTTCTCCTCTTCATAGAAGAATGTCTTTTGTACAAATGTTGCTATTTTTCCCAAGCTCTGATATAAAATGAAAAGGATTTGCACAGCGCTATAATTCCCTAGTTCGGCTGAATTGAGCCTTGTAATTATAGGTCTTTATGACCTCAATGAAGCCTAGTCTCTGCTTTTTATCCATTGAATTTTACTGAAACACATGTAACTCATGCTGGTACATATATATGTTCATGCAGAGGAAAATGTTTAGAAACAAAATAGGACTAGTGTACTTTTAGCAACTTTGCAAAGCATGCTTCTGCTATTAGATCAAGTTAATATGATATTAGATAAAATGGGATGAGTAAATGTATTTCTGTGACCCATTTTTTTTTGCAAATCATTGTGCTTACATAAACCCATAGTTTGAAAAATGGTAAAACGTGGCACAAGGAGAAAATCCAGTGGACATCAAAGAATGTTCTCCGGAGGGATGCATAGACTTTGCGGTGGAGGCTGGAGGTCCAGGGTTTGCATCTGCCTCCAATCACAGATTCTCTACTTTAATCAGTTTTGCATAGTGGATTTCAATTGTTTAAAGAGCAAAGTCTTTTCTTTAAACTAGGAAGCTTAAAGTTAATGACCTCTTCTCTTTTGTCCTTCTCAGATGAAGAAAAAAATGCACAGAGTTTCAACAATTATCCCCAGGCCCAAGTGTTCAACATGAGGCAGAACTGAGTCTATTGTGTGGCCTCCTTACATCCATCTACTCCTCTTACACAATTATATATGGGTTTTGTATGTGTGTAATAAAGATTCCAGGGGAAAATTGATACATGGAAAAAATATCACTTTAAACTATGCTTAAATGGAATGAAAGGAAAGCACTATGATGCAGGAGAACAGAGAGGAATGGTCCAGCTGTGCATCAGCACCTTTGAGAACACTGAGGCCACCCCTGCCAGCTGAAAGCAGCACTGGCTACTCAGCCCCAGCTGCCACACCAAACATTAACCAAAAGTCTGCTTTGTCTTGGCCCCAAGTGACACAGACAGAACCCACTCATATCAATGAAAAGCTGACCATTGCATTAGGTAATTATTTGAAGGAATGATTGGAGCTTAATCTGATGCTAGCTTTTTATAGAAGGAATTTGTTTTCCCTTCTTGAAAGCACATTGTAGTGCTAGTTTTTTAGAATAATATGAATCACAAATCAAAGCCAGCATTTTTCTGTTACACTTCGATGATTCAAAGTGGACCTAGGTCCATAGGAAGGCTGGGTCTTCTGCTTCATGCTTATTCCTAGGGTGCCCTTTGCCCCCAATCCCACCCTCCAGGTAAGCCATGGGTTTTCAGGGTCTTTATATTGACAAGTTTTTGAGGTTGATGGTGAGCTTTCTGTCTGTGAGGCCTAATCTGGCTCAAGGAACCTGAAGTCCTACACTAACCTCACTGAGTACCAGTCTTTTCCTTCCATCCCTGGAAGAAGGGAGTCTGAGCAGATGGGATTTGTGAGATCCCTGGAGGGTGGCACCCCAAGTAGAGGGACATGTGAGTTCCCTGGAAGTAAGGGTTCTGGCAGCAGGACAGTTGAATTCCCTGGAGGGAGGGGTACCATGCATAGGCTTCTGCACCAGGTTCCTTATTGGATTTTGCTTTTGCCCTTGGGTTCCTATATGTAGTGTCTTTTCTGAAGCTAGAAAAATCTTGTTAATCACAAATATGGTTTGTGATCGTCATACTCAAGGTCTTTTATGGCTTCTTCATGCCCTTTTGATGAAGTCCAATAGCCTTTCCTGTGCTTGCAAGACCCCTTCATCAGACACCTGATGGCCTCTCCACCACCCATCTCCACTCTAAAAGCTTTGGACATTCTCTTGTCTTCAGTTTGGGTGGCCCACCCAAGAACCTCAAGTAGAAGTGGGTGCTATCCAGAGTTCCTAATTTTCACTTCCTCCCAACATCTTTCAATGGCCTGTTCTGGCTGTGTTCACTTGTTCACTCTCTCATTATTACCAAGTGAACCTATTCCTTTCGGACAATGCAGTACACTCATACCCAGTCTCTTGACTCTCTTCTGGCCCTCTTGGGTCATCCTGCCCAGCTTTCATAGGTGACATGATTAAATCTCCAACACTGACCTCCTTGTCTGCCATTACATGACCCTCTGCTCTCCCCATACTGGACCCTTTAATCTGCCCTTACCTGACCCTCTGCTTTTCCCCTACCTGACCCTTTGCCCTCCCTTCACCTGTCTGAAGAACCCCTAACTGACTCTCTGGTCTCCACCAACCTGACCTTCTCATCTCCCCTTACCTGACCCAATATTCTCCCCTTACCTGATCATCCGTTGTCCTTTGCCTGACTCACTGCTCTCCTGTCCATCCCTGGGCCAAGATGTCTGGTTTCAGAAGACAGACCCTGGGCCTCAGGAGGAACAGATCCACATGGGACCACCATCATTCAGTCCTGGACTATTTCAGCCTCCCAGCCCTCAGTGTGGCCCAGTGGGTCAGCAGGAGAGAATCCTGGCAAGAGAATCCTGGCTGTCCATCCAATTATCCATGTCGTACTGCTTGTGGCTTGGCCTGCAAAGCAGCTTCCATAGTCTCCAGACACTGACCAACAAGGTGGTCAGTATTCAGAACTTGCAGAGAACCAGATTTCTGGGGACGAGGAAGGTCAGTGAGGCCAGTGTCACAGGGTCCACTGAGCACAAGAGTTTGTTGACCCTCACCACAATTTGCTCTGCCTTTCAGGCTGTGCTCCCCTTCTATTCCTGGCTGCAGGACTCCAACCTCACTGTCTCTTGCCTGCAGCCTTATTTTCCAGGCTATTTAGCTCTTGCCCTCCCTCTGAGTATCTGAAGCCCCTGCAGCATGACTGCCACCAACTCCATCTTGTGCTGCAGTTAAGAATGTTTTGCCAAAAGACTTACACCTCCATCACTGTGGTTTGAACAAATTCATTTGCCACCTGGTTGGTAAAATTCATTTTAGCCCCCCAGGAGAGAAGACTTTGTTGGCTATGCCAGAGGTGGGGTCTGGAGGTGCTGTGGGCTGGGGAGTGTCTCCTACTGTAATTGGGGTCCATTGCCATTTCTTGAGAACTTTTGGGCCTCACCCCTCTGACTTGCCCACCACCCCAACATACCTTTTTGCTGGACTGACAGCTCAGGTGCTTCTCTCTATAACATTTCATCTGCACATCCAGAGCCAGCTTAATCATCATCTTGCTTGGAAGGACACATGCTCTACAGTTGCCATCTTGTAATGCTCAATACTTTTTATCAAGAGGCTCAGCATTTTCACTTGCATTGAGCCCCACAAATTCTGTAGCTGGTCCTGTGTATGTTTTTGGTTTATTAAAATTATTCTATTTGCAAAAGTAATACATATTCACTTTTGAATATGTACAAAGTGTAGATAAGGCACAAGAAGAAAATGAAAAATCATCTAACATTCTGTGTCCCAGAAATAAACCATTTTATCATTATGTTTCATGTCTCCTGAGCACTTTCCTTTGCAGAGATGCACAGATGAGGATGAGAGAATGCATCACAGCATGCTCTCTATTGTTTTGCTGTGTTTTTCACTTAGTCAATTGTTAACATTGGCTTGTCTATACTTAACTCATTTATATGATTTTTTTTATTGATGAGCTAATGTTCCATTGTGTACATGTCCCAAAATTCATTGAATCTACTCTTCTTGAATATTGACTGATTTCCTGAAGATGGACAAACTCCCAGAGAGAGGAGAATGAGGCTTTATGGTAGCTATAGGACCCATTCCTAGAGGAAAGTTGTTGGGTCACATGTCATGCACATTTTTAAGGATTTTGATAAAATTGCTACATCTGTCTATTCATAGCACAAATGCACTTGGAGTAATCCAAGTATTCAATCAAAACTTCCATGTGAACACAGACCAGAGCCTTCCTTCTGCCAAGTCCTGGACTCTGGCATGTTGCAGCTATAGAGATCAGGCTTCACTGAGGAGAAGCCCATGGCATCTCACAGCTTGCAGGAAGCCCACTGCACCTCCCCACCTGTCTAGTGGTATCTGGGGAGGAGCTTGCAGTGATGTGGCAGATGAAGTCTCTGATACACATGAAGACATGTGAGCACTCATTGACTTCCTTCCAGGATGTCAGCATGGCTAGGTTTGGTCCACTATCTGTTTGTGAACAGACCTGTCCCCAAGACTCCTGGAGGCCACTGAGTAGCTGTGCACAGAGGTTTGTGGCAATGAAGACCTGCTCAGGTAGGTCAGCCATGAAACCTACAGCCTGTCCTCTGCCAGGGCCATGCTGCAGCAGCCCCCAGGAGAGGAAGGAGGGCTCAGGTCCAGGAATTGTGTTGGTGTTCTGCTGTAGTGCACATCATGTTCTGGATCCTGGGAGTGCTTGCCCCCTTCTAAGTCATGGCATTTCTGTCTCCAAGATGATCAGAAGAGTTTTTCTCAGTCCTGCTGGAGCATGCACCTTGCCTACTTGCCTGCTTCTCAGCCCAGACCCTCACCTCATTTACTTTAATGTTGGTGTTTAGGTTTCTCAGATCAGCCCTGAAAGAAGTGCTTTTGCTTGTCACCACCACCCCATTTTCTCAGAGTCACCTCAGGGCACTCCCTGAGAGTCCCTTGCATACCACAGCTATGTGAAACCAGGATAGCATTAGTGCCCACATGGCTCATGCATGGCAACTGACTCTGTCCTGACTCAGCACACTGATGTCACAATCCCAGTAGGCAGGATTCTGAAGTCTCAGGTGCTGTGTGGCTGAGCTAGCACAGATAAATGTGCAGCAGGTGAGTCACAGAGGCTTCAAGAGGAACCCGTGAGGCATGGAGGTCTTGTCTCTTCTCTGCCCCCAGGTGGTGGGACCATCTGAGGAGTCTCTCTGGGAGACAGAGGCAGTGCCTGTGCTGGAACCCTACTGCTGGTGAATCAGGACAACTGTCTTGAAGTGTGAATTGTGCAAGAAGGAGGTGAATGTTTTCTGCAGACAGCTCAAGTGTAGCCTGGTTGTGCATTGGTTCAGAGCCCACCTCAGAGGGGATATGGTAGGAAAGAAGCAGAAAGATGTGGCCTGATGGTAATCAGATTCCAGCCTCTCCACTTACAGATTCAACATGAACTTCCTGGGACAGTGTGGCCTCCATTGCACATTGGGGTGGTATGTTCAGGTGAGGACACTGCAGCCTGGAGTGTTTAAAAAGCTTTGATTTACTTCTATGAGATAAAGGATAATGTCATCTGTGCCAACACCCTGAACTCGAATGGGACCCTCTCTTCCCAGGAAATGGTGGTTGAAGTGATTTCTGTGGATCTCCGCCGTGCATGTTCCCTGTGCTTCAGAACCTGTGAATCCCTATTCTGCCCCAGATGCTCCTGTCTAGCTTGAGCCTTCACTGTTGCTTTCCCTCATTCTTGGGAGATGGACATTGTGGGCCCCCAGGAAGAGGGTCACATGATTAAAGTCTGATTCATCCACCCTGGAAACTGGTGTCAAGGTGACTCATAATTTCTCGAGTTAAGAGTCCCCAGGGCTGGAAGCTGACTGCCCTCAGATAAATGTTTGCTGTTGAATCTCAGGAACCTCTGTCTGGATGGGATCCAGAACCCAAGGAGATGCCAAGGAAATGGGAGGGTCTTCCTCACCTTGTAGACCCCCAGGTGCCTGTGTCAGGTCACAGCCCCAGGTTGTCAGGTCATGTGGCATCTTGTTGTTCTACACCCTGTTTCCTTATGGGACTTTAAGTCAGGGTTGGGTCAGGCTGTTTCACTCAGAAGCCTGCAAGAACCTACCCTGGCCCCAGAGGGTTCCTGATACACTTTACACAGGGGGCTTCTCAGTGAAACCTTCTGTCCCAGAGCTTATGAAGGCTCAGCTGGAGGTGGAGAGTACTCTGTGATGGGCACATGCAGAAGAGGTAAGGCCTGACCTGGGGAATCATGTGATGCCAATCTGGAGCTGGCAATGGCCCACTTTGTCTCCAGGAAACTGCAGAGTGGTTTGGCTGTCTCTATGCCCAGGGATGCTCACTCCAGCCAAGTGTCTGGTCTCAGGTGGATGGAAGCCTTTTGGTGCGTGAACAGTGAATCCCTGTTTTTTAACTGCCCAGAGGGGCCTGCACACCAGGACTGTGTGGGCATAGCCAGTACACTAGGCTCAGATGCTTGGGGAAATAAGTTCCCTTGATGCAGGTTCACCAGGGTAGATTGGGGCTGTGTGGGGTAGGGTCTCAGGCACGTTTCCTGAGGCTGACTCTGCTCTATGAAGATCGTGGACAGACAGATGGGGAGAGCTCAGGATCTTGTGTCCTCTGCCGTAATTTTCAATCTTTAAACCAGAGGTGGATGCTTCCTTGGCCACATAATGCCTGGCACAAAAAGGGGAAGTACTGAGTGGATGGCCTGCCCCTCCTCCTGTTTCTTTCTCCCCACATTTTAACCTCACCTGTGGCTGGTACCCTAGAGCTGAGGGCCTCAAGGCCCAGCTCCTGCTGTGCTATCTGGTGCTGCAGTATTGGTCAGCATCTGTCTAAAGAATCCTGGGCCTTGTCTTGTGAAGAGAATCAGAAACTCAGTGCCCCCTAGGTCAGGGCCTCTGAAAGCTGAGACCTGCAGTCAGAACATGTGGAGATCATCACTCACCCATGGGGTTCTCAACTCTGCTCTTCTGTGCCCAGTCCTTCAGGGTGTAAGCCCTGTACCTGGGTTTCCATTAAGGGCCCAGGCAGAGTTTGCAGGTCAGGAGGAAAACTGAGCTCCCTTACAACCCCAGAGTTCCAGATCAATGGTAGAAGCAGCTGTGCAGGGTGCATGGAGCTCCAGGTGTAGGGGCCTGGGCAGCCTTCTGTGCCACACACTGAGATCAAGCAGATGGCACCATTCTCTGCCACCATCTCACCTGTGACAATACAGTGTCCCATGTGGGGGAGATGATTTTGGGGGAGGCAACAGCTCCATCTGGACTTATGTGTTTCACTGTGTGGGGACAGGGCCTCATTTGCGAAAGTGACCAGTGAGCACCTTGGGGACCCCTGCCTGTGTACTGGGAAACAAGGCCACCACCTTCTGCTCAGGTGGGTGCAAGGCAAGGACTTTGGGGAGGGGAGGCCTTTGGGTGAACACTGGAGGCTCGGGGTGATCAATGGGAAGGTCATTCAGGGGTGGACAGAGGGTGGGTCACACATGAATGAAAGGTTAAGGTGAAGGGTAGCTCAGTGTTTAGAATAAAGGGTGGATGGGGCAGGAAGAGGTGAAGGGGTGCAAAATAAGGTGAAAGAAAGGACAGGAAGATAGATTGGAAATGGAGAAGTTACAGAGGAGAGGAGAGATGATGGATGGAAGAGTAGACAGGGCCCTTTCCTGACCCCCAACCCTTGCCCTGCATCTCCCATGCCCTGCCCCAGGTCTTCCTGAAGGCCTGTGGCTGAGAGATGGACAGATCCACTCTTATGGGTGAGGGGAGATCTCCCAGGGAGCATGGGGACACTTCATAGAGGAGACATGGGACCTACCTGGTGCAGCTCCATTAGGGATGTGTAGAGTGGGCCTTGGTCATGGAGCTGTCCCCATGAGGCTGAGCCATCTGTGCTGCCTGGGCACTGAGACCTGCCTGGTCATGTATGATGTGTCTGTGTCCCTGCTGGTGCTTGCAGGGTCCTCTCAAGATGCTGGCATCTCCTACTCCACTGAGTGTGGCCCTTTCCAACATCAAAACACCTCACCTTTCCTGCCTGCAGGCCCTGAGCCTGCCCAGACCCGATCTTTCCTCAGGGAGCCTCTGGGTTCACTGGCTGGCAGCCAGGTCTGGGCATCGCAGCTGCCCTTGGGGAATTGTGTGTGATGACTGCTGGGAACTGCAGCCCCACATAGTCTACAGGCAGCTCAGGTGTGGCCTGAGCCTTGGCAGCCACCCGTTGTCTGCTTACTTCAGGGAATGGGCCTGGCATATCTGGATAGACAAGCTGGGCTGGGGGACCAAGAGTAGATGTTGCAGCAGTGCCCTTTGGGAGCTAGGGTCTGAGAGACAGCAGGCACAAAGATGACTCCAGATGTCTGCTCCACTCAGTGCAGCCTCTGGAAGAGGCTCTGTGCCATCTCTGGAACTCATAGTCCACTCCTTTGGGTCCAGGCAAGATTCCTTTAAATATAACACAGATTTTGGGCAAGATTTAACAGGTGTCAATTACACAGTGTGTCCCCAATCAGAAGTGTCTGTAGGTAGATGCCAAGAGGAGGGAGACATTTTTCCTGGTTGGAGTGAAGACCTGATAGGGGATGGGTGAAGAGCAGCCCAGGGGACACTGCATCCTTGGGTCACACAGCTGGGCTGGGCATGGCTATCCTGGGGTTTTGCTGAAACACCACACCCCAGAAGATAAAACTCAGTGTCCCAGAGGAGACTCTGCACACTGCACCCAGGGCATGGTGACACGGAGCCCTGGAAGAGATTCCACCCCAGAGGAGAGCCTGCATCCCAGGAGAGATCCCAAGCCTCAGGAAAAATCCCATCCCAGAGGAGACCTGAACCCCTGGGAAGACCCCAAACCCCAGGGGAGACTCCACACCCAAGGATAAAAGGCCCTGCCCAGCCTCCTATACTGCCTGGTAGGGGCCTTTGGAAAGGTTCTTACAAGTCAACAATATTGTTCTTTTCCTCACTGTGTCCAGGGGGAATTTATACAAACTCAATGGGCAGATTGAGGGGGGAGAAGGACAGCATACCCTAACTGTTCACACCACACTGAGCACATGACTGAGCACTTTAGCCTTAAAGTCTTATTTCCACTCCAATTGTCACCCTAATTGAGGACTGAAGTCTAGTTACAGAGGAGTCTGAAAGAGAGCTTAAATACCTTAGTAACCTAGCATAATGCAACATAGCAGATTAAAGCCTAGAGCTTAAAAGCTGGAGCCCAGTACCTCAAAACAGAGCCAGAAGCTCAGATCCTAAAGCCTAGAACCTGGATCCCAGAGGGTAGAGTGCAGAACCCAGAACCCAGAGCCCAGAGCTTCAAGCATAGAGCTTGAACCCTGGAAAACAGATCTTGGAGCCTGGAGCCCAAATCCTAGATCCTGGAACCTACAGCCCAAAGCCTGGAACCCAAAACCCAGAACCTGGTATGTAGAACTCTGAGTCCATACTCTGGAGGCTAAGGCACAGAGCCTAAAGCTTGGAGCCTGGATCATAAAACCTGGAGTCCTCAGTGCAAAGCCCAGAGCACAGAGCACAGAGCATAGAGACTTTCCACTCCCATGATTGTGCCAGTACCAGCAGGGAACATGAAGGACAGTCTTCTCTCCAAAGACTGGCACACCTTTGAGTGGGCAACTTGTTACCAGGGACCCTATCCTCTCTCCAGAGTCTCAGCCTGATCCATAAGATGCTCCCAATGACCCATGAGATGCACCTCACTAGTGAGGGTGGGCTTGGAGACACTGTCCAGACTCAGACTCCAGGGAGATGTGGGTTGGGCAGGGAAAAACCAGGGCTTCTCTTCATCTTTTGTTCACCACAGGCCACTATGTGTTTCAGCCTCACTGATGATATGATGAAATCCTGATGGGAATGGAGCAACTGTGGCACCAGATGACCAGGTGACCTGTGGCCCTCCTCACCCCAAAATGTCCTGCCTGCCCTTGCTGTAAAGGAGCACCTGCTCCATGTCCAGAGAAGATTCCCCTGATGCCTGCTTGGGGACCAGTTATGGTGACATGGCAACGACTGTGTGTACAGAGCTTTGAAAGAATTTCTGCCCTCATTCTGGGGTGATACTTTGCTTCTACTGCATTTTAAGGCTGAACATTGACTTTTCCTAATAATCTCTTCTCGTTTCCCTGATGGCCCAATTAATGAATGAGATCAATAGCCAAGCCTGGGCCAGAAGAAGGTCACCTCTTGGTGGCATGAGACAGGATGGAAGTTGAAAACCTGCTGCCCTCCCTTTACCAGGAGTTTTTCATGATGCACTTTCCAAGGCCTGGCAATATTGGTTTTCATTTGGGTAGTCAGAGAGGAGGCCTGATGGTGTGTTTAGTTTCCTTGAGGACAGTGTCCTCATCACACTCTGTTGGTACCCTCCCTTGGTTACCTTGGTCCCTCCACCACAGTTTCCTCTAATGCCAAACCCAGTTTCTCATGGCAGAGTTTTTGGCCATACTTGAGCCACTTCTCCCCACCCAGGAGGCTGTGAAACTCCAGTTCTTCCCATGAAGTGCAGATCCCTGTGGTGATAGCTTGAGTTTTGAAATTCAAATTAATATAATCTGGGAGTATCCATAGTGGGGCTTTTTTTTGTTGTTGTCATTTTTAGTGACAGTCTTATTCTTACAATCCAAGATGGTCTTTGTAGAGAATGTGAAGGACAGAGAAAGGGAGACAGAAGAAATGAAAACTGTGCACCTTCTGAACAAGCATGGGTGAAAGTTATTTTATTTCAAAAATGTTTTGGAAAGGCACTGAGGTATAATTTTTCCCTTCAGTTCATGTGCAAACATGATAAAATGATTAAAAGTTTGTAAAACACCAGGAAAGAGGAAAGGGAGCTAATGAAGTGAGTCTTCAAATTGTACACATAATTACGAGCAAACCCCAGGAAAGATCAACAGTGTTTGCTCAGAAAAGGTAAAGATGCCTAGACCTCAAAAACAGGGACAGATACAGGAGAAACCCTTGTTCCTTGTTCCACCTCAACTCTGGGCTGGGTCCATAAGTCAACCAACCAACAGGGATGCAGACAAATCTTTCCTTCCCAATGCAAGGTTGCCCTGTGGAGCTTGTTGGCCAACCTGCTTGCTAGTCTGCACTGGATGCAAATTGAAATTTGGGAGCACTATTCTGATTTGGATTCCTCCACCTGGCTGAACTTTCAAGTATACTGGAAGAATCAAAACTGAAGTGGCTGAATACTGTAAATAGGGGAACTCCAAAACAACTAACACACAAAAGCACAGGAAAGTACAAAGGCCCAGAATGACAGGTAAAATCATGCACATTGTATTCACCTTGGGCAGCCATTTCTGATAGAAGGACTGAAGATGAAGAAAATCTCTGTCTTATCACCAGCTGGTTGCAAAATATAAAACAGACATATCAGGGAATAAATTCCAGAGTTAACATCTGAAAATATTAAAATGTAATGTATGGCAGTAAGATGCCCTCAGAGTAGGCAGGCAAGGATCAACTCTTTCATGAAAACATTGGAGAAAGAGCAAAAGCAGTCTGAGGAACCTACTTTGAGGGTCAGCAGACTAGGACAGTGCTACACAACTCCCAGGAATGTGAGAGACAGAGAGATGAAGAATCCAAAACAACAAATGTGAGTTATCAAACCCACAGCACCAGGAAGGTCTTCCATCCCCCATCACAAGACATTAAGCTAGGATAAAACCCCTGGCTCTCTGCAGCCAACTGAGAATGGAACACATGTCTTCCCCCTGTCAGCTGTTGAAAGGGAAAAGGGAAAGGGAGTCAGGGGGTTTCTCTTCAGTGAATTGGTCCAGCAGAGCCTGCTTTGAATAGACTCTGGCCAGACCAAAACACAAGAAGGTAAATATTCAAAGAAACACTTCCATGGAAAGGTTCACAAATGAATGCCATCTGCTGGCCTGACTGGAAATGGCATGCAGAAAAACTGCTTTTAGGTCTCTCTTTACCTCATCGCTGGGAGAAAATCTGCTCCCAATTATTGAGTCTGTGGCATGATTTTTTTTAAAAAAGATTAATTTATTTATTTCTCCCTCTCATCCATCATTGTCTTGCACTTGCTGTCAGCTTTCTGTGTGTTCTTCTGTGTCTGCTTGTCTTCTCACCAGGTGGTACTAGGAACCAATCCTTGGACCTCCCAGAATGGAGAGAGCCTGCTCAATCCTCTGTACTACCTCAGGTCCCTGGTATGCTGCATCTCTTAGTGTCTTTCTTCTGTATCTCTTTTTATTGCATCATCTTGCCACACCAACTCTCCACATGGGCCAGCACTCCTGTACAGGTTAGCACTCCTGTGTAGGCCAGGACTCCATGTGGGCCAGCACTTCCATGTGGGCCAGCACTCTGTGTGGGCCAGCTCTCCACTTGGGCCAGCTTTCCTCACAAGCCAGTCCGCTTTTCACCAGAAAGCTCTGGGATTCTAACTCTGGACCTCCTATATGGTAGGCAGGAGCCCAATTGCTTGAGCCACACCCACTTCCCCTGGCACAATTTTGATAACTTGAGCAGGGCAATTTTAAAGAAGAATATGTTGGAAAAAAAATATAAAAAAGAGGCAAGGAAAAAAGACAATAGGCAAGAGAGAGAAATTGATCATTGGAATAAATTAACCAACATAATCAGATGCCTAGACATCAGCAAAAAATTACAAGCTATGTTAAGAAACAGAAATATATAGCACAGTCAAAGGAACAAATTAAAAATCTTGATGATATATAAGATTTAAAACAGCTGCTCAGTGATGTTCACACAAATCTCCTAAATCAATTCAATGAGTGGATGGAAAATATAGCTAAAGTAATAAAGGATATTAAGTGGACACTGGGTGAGCATAAAGAATTTGAAAGCTTGTACAGATAAGTAATGAAGCAAGTAACACCTTAACAGTAATGACATTGAATGGTAATGGGTTGAACTCCCCAATCAAAATATACATACTAGCAGAAAGAATTAAAAAATTGACCAATCTACATGATGTCTGCAAGACACTCACCTCAGAGACAATAACATAAATAGGCTAAAAGTGAAAGGTTGGAAAAAATTTATTGTACTCAAAAAGCAACCATAAAAAGTGCTGGAATACCAACATTAATATCAGACAAAATAGATTTTAAATGCAAAACTGTTTTAAGAGGTGAATAAAGTTATTATATATTAATGAAAGAGACATTTCACCAAGAAAAAATAACAGTTTTAAATATATACGTACCTGAATTAGTTGCCCCAAAATACATGAGGCAAATATTGACAAAACCAAAAGGAAAAATACAGCTCTCATTGGATAGACATCTGGGCAGAAGATCAATAAGAAAACAGAGAGCTTGAATAATATGGTAAATGAAATATACCTAACAGACATATAGAACAGTGCAAAACAAAACAACAGGTTATATATTCTTATTAAATGCATGTCGATCTTTCTCCAGGATAGGTCAAAAGTTGCATCTCAATATTTTTTTTAAAAATATTGAAATTATACAAAGCATTTATGTTGGTCATATTGGAATGAAGCTGGAAATAATAATAGGTAGAAAAGGGAAAATTCATAATTATTTCGGTATCAAACAGCATGCTCTTAAACAATCAGTGGGTCAAAGAAGAATCTGCAAGAGAAATCAGTAAATATCTCCAAACAAATGAAAACAAGATCACAACATATCAAAACCTGTGGGATACAGCTAAGGCAGTGCTGAGAGGGAAAGTTATAGCCCTAAATGCTTACATTAAAGAAGAAGAAAGAACTAAAATCAAACTGGATACTTGGAGGACATAGAAAATAAAGAGCAAACTAATCCCTAAGCAAGCAGAAGGAAAGAAATTACAAAAGCTAGAGAGAGGACAAATAAAAGAAATTGAGAAAAACAACACAAAAAAACAATAGAAGGATTCAACAAAATCAAATATTGGTTCTTCAAGAAGATCAAGAATATTGACAAACACTTAGCTAGACTGACAAAGCAAAAAAAGAAAGAACTGCAAAGAAAATCAGAAATGAAAGGTAGCATTACTACAGACCTGACAGAAATAAAAGAGATCATAAGAAGATACAATGAAAAACTGTATGCAACAAACTAGACAACATAAATAAAATGAACAAAATCCTAGAAATACATGCACAACCAATACTGAGCATAGAAGCAACAGAAGACCTCAATTAACCAATCACAAATAAACAGATTGAAATAGTCATAAAAGTCTCCCCAAAATGAAAATCCAAGGACCAGATGGCTTAACAGGTGAATTCTACCAATCATTCAAAGATTTAATACCAATTTTTCTCAACTTGTTCAAAAAAAAATGAACAAGAAGGAACATTACCAAACTCATTCTATGAAGACAATAGCACCCTAATATGAAAGCCAGAGAAAGTTCTATGAGAAAAAAAAAATTGCACACTGATTTCTCCAATGACTATAGATGTAAAAATCCTGAACAAAATGGCTGTCAATGGAATCCAAAAGCAACTTAAAAATAATTATACATAATGATCAAGTGGGTTTTATCCCACACATGCAAGGATGTTTAAACACAAGAAAAATCACATATCTTGATTGATGCAGAAAAGACACTTGAGAAAGTATAGCATTCTTTCTTCACACAAACCCTTCAAAAGATAGGAATAGAAGGAAACTTTCTTAACATGATAAAGTGCATATATGAAAAACCAATAACTAACATTTTACTTAATGGTGAAAGATTGAAAGCTTTCCTTCTGAGATTGAGAACAAGACAAGGGTGCTAACTCTCACCACTGTTATTCAATATTGTGATAGATGTTCTAACTAGAACATTTAGACTAGATGATAAAATTAAAAGCTTCCAATTGGAAAGGAAAGGAAGAATTAAAACTTGATATTCTCTCAAGAAAAGATCCTATATCTAGAATGTCATGAAAAATTAACAACATAGATTCAAGAGCTAAAGTAAGAGTTTTATGAAGTGATGTGGTACAAGATAAACATGCAAAAATCAGTAGTGTTTATATACACTTCTAATGAGCAATCGGAGGAGGAAGCTAGCCAAAAAAATTCCATTTACAATAGTGACTAAAAGAATAAAATATTTAGGAATAAACAAAAGCAATGACATAAAGGAGCTGTATAGAGCAAACTACAAAATATTGCTAAAATAAACCAGATAAGACTTAAATAAATGGAAGAACATTCTACCCAATCAGATTTACAGAATCAATCTACAATCCCAAAAAAATTCTAACTGCTTATTTTGTAGAAATGGAAAAGCCAATTATCAAATTTCTTTGGAAGGGCCAGGGATTCTGAATAGCAAAGATATATTTAAAAAGAAAAAAGAAATTGGAGGATTCTCACTTCTTGACTTTAAAGCACATTACTTCACTATAGAAGTAAAAAGAGCATGTTTCTGGCATAAAAGCATATAGATGAATGAAATTGAATTGAGAGTTCCAAAATTGACCCTCAACGTTAAGGTCAAGTGATTTTTGACAATGCTGTCAAACCCAATAAGCTGGGTCAGAACAGTCTATTCAAGAAATGGTGCGGGGAGAACTGGATATCCATATACAAAAGAAAGAAGGAGGACCCCTACCTCACACTTAATACAAAAATAAACTCAAAATGTATCAAATACCTAAATCAAAAAGTGGCAACCATAAAACTCCAGAAAGGAATGTAGAGAAACCTGTTCAAGATCTTGTGGTAAGTGGCAATTTCTTAAATCTTACACCTATAGCAAGAGCAATGAGAGAAAAATTAGATAAATGAGACTTCTTCAAACTTAAACACGGTGTATTTCCCAAAAAATGAAAAAGCAGCCTACTCAATGAAAGAAAATATTTGGCAACTGCATATCCAATAAGGGTTGATTTCCATGTTATATAAACAGATAGTAAAAGCCAACAATAAAAAAACAAGAAACACAATTAAAAAAATGGGAAAAAGACATGAATATACATTTTTCCAAAGAGGAAATACAAATGACCAAAAAGTACATAAAAAGATGTCCAACATCACCAGTTATTAGGGAAATGCAGAACCAAACTACAATAAGATAACGTTTCACACCTTAAAGAATAACCAATATTTAAACAAACAGAAAACTACAAATGCTGGAGAAGATATGTAGAAATAGTAACACTCCTTTCACTCTTGATGGGAACATAGAATTCAGCAGTCTCTGTGGAGGACCATTTGGCCATTCATCAGGAAGCTAAATATAGAACTGCCTTTTGATACAGCAATCCTGCTATTAGGAATATATTCAAAAGAATTAAAAGCAAGGACATAAACATACATTTTCATCCTGATGTTCATAGTGGCATTATTCACAATTGCTAAAAGATGGAAGGAAACCTAATGTCTATCATTTGTTGAATGGGTAAACAAAATCTGGTATATACTTAAGATGAAGTACTATTCATCTGTAAGAAGAAATGAAATCATATGCTTATGACAACATGGATGACCCATGAGGACATAATGTTGAGTGAAATAAGCCAGACACAAAAGGAGAAGTATTGCATGGTCTCACTAATATGAAGTAAATATAATGAGTAAACTCACAAAACTAAACTCTAGAGTATAGATTACTAGGAGACAGAATGTGGGTTGAGAATGGGAGCTGATGCTTAATTTATGTATAACTTTTAATAAGGTTTATTGTAAAAGTGCAGAAATGAATTGAGCTGATAGTAACATAGTGAGTATTCTTAACACTCCTGATTTATAAATGTGATAGAGGCTGCAAGGCATAGGCTATGGACACAAATGTCAATTGAAAGGAAACTAGCAGATTATCTAGGGAATGTATAATAGTGATTTTGGTGATGGATGAAGATTGTGGTTAATAGTATAATATAAGGTGTTCTACTTTACAAAGTGGTAAAAATTTGGTGATACACAGGAAATTACAACTAATGTAACTTATGGATGATAGTTATCAGTAATATTGTAGTATTTAAGCAGCAATGGCAAAGAAAATATATCAAATTTAAAGGACAATAAAGGAGTATAAGGGGAACAGGAATTTTCCTTTTGGAGTTATGAAAACCTACTAAAATTCACTGAGGTAATGTCAGAATAAGTCTGTGATGAAACTGAAAGCCATTGAGAATACAGTTTGAATGAATTGTACAAAGCATAGGATTGCACAACACAGTGAATCCACTGGTAGAAGATGGACTGTGATTAACAGAACAATTATGAGAACAATTTATCATAAAATGTAAGAAATATATAATACTAATACAGGGTGTTAATAACTGGATGGGTTGGGGGAAAATACACCAAATGTAAGATATGGGCTACAGTTATTAGTAATATTTTGATGATTATCTTTCATATTTGTAACAAATATTTCACAACAATGCAAATTATTGGTGGTAGAGTAATGTATGGGAGTCTTGTATAGTGATATGTGTATTTGTTTTATACATTCACAACTTTAACTATACATTTATGGTTTACATATGTTCATGTATGAATTATGTATTTAAATAACATTTTTAAATGGAAAAAGTACAGTGTAACAAAAGTGTTTGAGACAAATAAAGAAACAGGAAATGATGTTCCATTGAAAAGAATAGAATAAAAATCCAGAAAACATCAGCAAAGAAGACCAGATTGTGGACATACCCAAAAAAGGCTTTAAAAATATACTTAAAAATTCTCAACAAGATGAAAAATACAGAGAAATAAATAAAGGATAGCAGGAAAACAATGAATGAGAAATATGAGAATCTTAGTAAAGAGATAGAAATTTTTCAAAAGAGCCAGTTAGAGCTTCTGGGGTTGAAGGCCACAAAAACTAAAATAAAATCTCCCAGGATAGTTTCAAGAGCTGATTGGAGTTAGTAGAAGAAAAAAATCAGTGAACTAGAAGTTAAGACAGTTGAAATGAGTTGAGCTGAAGAAGAAAGAAACAAGAATTAGAAAAAGTGAAAATACTCTAAGACACCTCTCATACACCATCAAGCATACCCATATATGCATTTAAGAGTCCCAGAAGAAGAAAAAGAGTAAAGGAAAAAGGAATTTTCTAAGAAATAATGAGAGAGAAATTCCCAAACCTGACAAAAGACTTGAATATGCACATCCAAGAAGCACCGTGAACACCAAAGAGGATAAATACGAAAATAAATACACCCCATTAAATATTGGACACTATGAAATGCAAAGGACATGGAGAGAGTTCTGAAAGCTGCAATAGTAAAGCAACATGTTCTGTACAAGAGAGTCCCAATAAGATTGTGTGTCGATTTCACATCAGAAACCATTTTGGCAAAAAGGCAGTCAGTTGAAATTCTTAAATGCCGAAAGAAAACGACTGCCAGCCAAGAATTATATATCCAGTGAGACTTTCTTTCAAAAATCAGGGAGAGATTAATACATTCCCAGATAAAAGCTGAGGTGCTTCATCACCACTAGACCTGCTTTACAAACATTGCTAAAAAGAGTTCTTCAGACTGAAGGAAAAGACACTAGACAGTGGTTCCAAGTGGCATAAAGAAATAAAGACATATGGTAAAAGTAACCCTTTGGGTAATTATAATGCCAGTACTATTGTAGTGTTTTGTTTAGTATGTAACTCCACTTCTTCCTACAGGTGATAACATGCAAATTCATAAAAGATAATGATAAATCTATGGTTTTGGAGATACAATGAACAAAAAAATAAGTTGTAACAGCTACAAAACAAAAAAGGTGGATGGCAGAGGGATATGGGAAAAGTATGTGTGTATGATATTTAAGTTAAGTCAGCATAAAATCAAAGATGATTGTTAAATATTTAGGATGTTAAGTATTAACACAATGGTAACATCAAGGATATCATATGAAGGGTAGATGAAAAATACATCCAGATAGAATAGAAAGCCACTAAATATGGTACAACACAAAAATCAAGTAAATATAAAATTAGGCATTGATGGAAGAATTGAAAGTTAAATTCTTACAAAGCCTGAATAACAAAATAGCAGAATTCTAGCATTTTTGTTAGTGACTTAAATAGAAAATTATTACACTCTCTAGTCAAAAGGCATAGATTGACAGAATGCATAAAAATGTATGAACCAATTCTATGCTTTCTGCAAGAAACTCGTCATCAATTCAAAGATACATGTAGGTTGAGGGTGAAAGAATGAAAAATATTTACCAAACAAGTAGTAACCGTAAGAGAGCTTAGGTAGCTGTACAAAGAGTGGTAAGAAGGACATTGGTCACTCAAGCAATGAATTAGGACTGATTGTGGCTCATCATTCATCATTATTTGTGTAAATGTGAGTGGTGTAGGAGGTGCAGGGAAGGACAATTCAAAGAGTAATTGCTGTGATGACGGGCACTGCAGCAGCAATAACTTAAATTCTGTGAGTCACCATAGAAGCAGACAGAACATCTAGGTTGACAACACCAAGTCCCATAGGCAACATCTACAGGGTAGTGGAGGTGGGAAGGGAGTCTCACATTCCTTGAACCAGAGGAAATTCAGAGGCCCACATGGTGGTTCTGTCTGTTCAGCAGGAAGAGAAAAGTTGGGAGTCAGGGCATATTTGTATTGTTCCCACACTCTTGAGAAAGGTGCACCTTTTCCAATGGAGACATTTGACAGGCAGTGAGAGTTATACCTTCTGGTCATCCTGGAACTGTCAAGATCCCAGACAACTGAAAACACCTGACAAAGTTGAGACCTTCATATGAGAGGAGGAGAATATTGAGAGAAAATTTTCTTAACTGGAAATTAGCACTCAGTTCTAGTCCACTCCTTATCTTTCCCCCTTTTCCTTCCATAGTCCATAAAATGGCAGAAGACATTTGTTCAGGGACCCATGAATAGTGAGAAGATTCCCCTCCCCTGCACTGATCCATCTGATTGGCTCCCACCAAGCCCTATTCATGGACAAAAATGAAAATGTAAGGGAACCAGGACTTTTTCCATATAGCCTCTGGATTACACAATATGTTTAAAGATTTGACTGTTATTTTCAGTTTGGCTTATTATCTTAATGAAGTACTTGGACACTTAACTCTGTTCTCTCAAATACAACATTGCTCTCATCACTGGGAAGACATAAAGTATATGAGTCTGGTTTTAGGGCCTCAGAAAATAAGAGGTAAGCCATGTTGGGAGTGAATGAGGCTGTATCCAACTTGGGAAGCCTCAGCACCTGCCCCCAGAGGACCAGATCAGATGTTTGTAATAATACAGGTGCCAGTCTTACCAAGGCATATTAATATTTGAGGTGTCTGAATCTTTAGTCATTTGGGATGTACCATTTTTAAAAGATATACTAAAAATTACTCATAAAAAATATTCCTGCATCTGCCTCATTGCAATGGGGTTCCTGAAACTGAATCATCATGTTCCTATATTTTCTGTCATCTCCCTCCCCTCCATTGTAGTACAACACCATTATGCAAGCTCTATGTCCTGGTGCATGACACATTTGCTAATGCTTCCACCATTTCTGTCCCACAACTTCACAATTCACAGTGAACCACAACATGACATTCTCCATGAAATCTTCTTGGAATTTTTCACTCTCTGGAGAGGGTGTCTTCCTGTGTTCTCATAAGCATTCCTCCCCATTTCTATGTCAGCATGTACCTTGTTGATATACCATCTCTACTCCCTCCTAGCTATAAGATGAAAAGGGGTATGGAGGATGCCCAAGTTGCTCTTCCATATTACTGGACAAAAGGAAGGCATTCTGTAAATGTCAGTTGAATGACTTGTGAATGTGAAGCAGCTGAAAGTAAAAGCCTTAGATATCACTCCCAGTACAACCATGACCTGTGGGACATGGAACAATTCACCCCACACAACTCAACCCAGGCATAAGGACTAAGTGACATTAGGGCTGGGAGCCTGTAGCCATTGGCCAATTTAATGAAATTATGAATTCCAAAAGTATAATTGGATCATGCTTGTAAACTGATCTGTTAATCTGGGCATGATTAAGTTATGATTAGGGTATTGACTGGGCCACATCAGTAGGGCATTGAGCCCCACCCCTTGGTGGGTGGGGAATCAAATATAAAAGGCATGGCAAGAACAGAGTTGAAGCAGTTTTTTGAGAAGCAGTTTTGATGTTGGAAAGAAGGCCCCAGGAGAAGAGAAGCAAGCCGTTCACCTGATTATCTACAGCTGACCTTGTGGAGGAAACAGGCGCTAAGCCCAGAGAGAAATGCAGCCCTGGGAAGAGAGGAACCCAAGAAGCCTGAACCCTGGCAAATGTGGGCAGCTGTCTTGCTCTAACACGTGGTAATGGACTGTGGTGAGAGAAGAAATTTAACGCTTTATGGCCTGGTATCTGTGGACTTCTAACTCAAATAAATACCCTTTATAAAGACCAACCCATTTTTGGTATTTCACATTAGCACCCCTTTGGCTGACTAATACAGAGCCCTACCTGGGCAGTGACTTTCCTCAATATCTTTTCAGACAAGAAGTTAGTGCTGGGCTTTTCAGCCAGCATTGCCACCCCAGGAGGAGAGAGATGGTGGCCATAGCACCAGCACTGTGCAGTGGAAAATATTGAGGCAGACCTCCTCACCCATGGATGATGACCAAGTTCTGGGTTTTAATGGGGTGGACATGTGCCCACTAAGGTTCCTTCAATTATGGGTTGCTGAGGTTCAGTGAGGCAGCCCAGATTGTTTCCCCTTGATCACCCTTGTTAACCCAAGTAGCAGGGTCCTAATTCCGCCACAAAATATTCTTTGTGTTCTGTTCATAATATACTCCCAGCATTCTCCCTCTACCCCAAGTTCTAGTTTCACTGGAACCTTCTTCACCCTGTGAACAGACCATGACTTTGTCCACCTCAGAGTTGTCCCTCTCCCCTGCCTGCATTTCTCTTCCCTTAACCTACCCATCCATGTTGGATTCATCATTGAGACTGCTGAGAGAACAAATCCTCAGAGACTTCTACAAAGCTCATCCAGTGACATCAGCCTGACCTAGGCTGTCCACAACATCAGCCTATTTGAACCTCTTGGCTCTGATTCTAATTAAAATGGGAAGCAATAGAATGTTTCATTCCTGAGAGTGATCATATATGAATTTCTTTTCATTTCAACGTTTTCATAGTACAGGCCAAGAAATAAGACCAAGAAGGAAATTGTATTTTTCAGGATCATTCAACAAGCCACCCACCCTGTTTTGTGTGGTATTACATGTTGTGAAGCTCCCCTTCTTATAATTCTTACATCTCTGAGTTTCTGTGTTATCTATTGTGACACCAGACATAGTTTTGACAGTTATATATTCTCACATACACTTAATGACATAGGAAGTAGATGCTAGTATATTCCCCATTGCGTAGGTATGGAGATTGGAGAGACACTGAGGGGTAATATGTAAAGACCATGGTCACAAAACTGATAATGAGTAGTCAAATTTGAATCCAGGTCTGACTCTTCATGCTGGGCACCTCTCTTCACCCAGCCCTTACCAGAGAGCTATGGTGAAGGATATGTGGATGAAACTCTGTCAAGTTTTTGGAAAGACATCATTGATTAGGATAAACAGTCAGCAGTCCTGAGGGACATTCATGGATGTCTTATCCATTGAGGGTTGTGAGGTAAGGGGACCCAAGGAGGTGATCTCAGTCTCTTGGAGAAAAAACCCAACAGAACTTGGAACCCTGGCCACCAGACATCCAGTATCCATCGACAGCCCATAAAAACCCTGGTTAATTGGAGATGCTCAAGAGAGGATGTTCTCCTGATGCATTCCTAGGTCCAGAATTTTTGTCCTTGGGAACACTGGGAATGAGATTTTTTTTCATTGATGTAGGTATTGGCCAAGCCATAAAGCATGAAGCCACTGGTCACTGGGTCAGGATGTTCCTAAATGTATCATAGGTGGCCAGGGTCATCAATATAGGTCATGCCACCACTATCATTCTTCTTGGGCAGCCCCAAATCCCCTCTCTTTTAAAGGTGCAGGAAGTATAAGGAACTGGACCATATTGGGCATGAGCAGATTGTCAGGATTTGGAAACCTTGGGGTTCCTTCATGTTCAAATCTCCAGTCATGGGTTGCTGGTGGGAAAATTAGTGGAGGGGGAGGCAACCACCATCCTAATGGTTATTTCTGGGTCCAAAAGCTGTCATCTAGTTTCAAAGTGGGCTGGAGACATGTGCAGCCACCTGTCTGTGCCTGATCTAGGCCACAGAGGTAGCATGGGGTGCTTGTCCTGTGTTGATTGTCAAGAAGCCTCCTGACACCTCATGCCTGGATGCTGGGTGTTTACAGAGCTTGATGGAGGAAATTGGTCAGAAGCAGCCATGTCCAGTTGAGAACATGTGATGTCCTGGGAGAGGTGAGTCAGATCAGAGTGCCCAGATCCTACCCTGGTGACTTGCCAGCAAGACCTCCCATGACTTTGATATATGGGTGGTCCACAGTCTCACTTCCAAAGGCATTTGGGCCTCCATCCTTCACCCAAACCATCACTCTTGGACTACACGCCTGAAGGTCATAGGCACAAGCTCATCAGCTTCTGGATGAGTGGCAGAGAATCACTGTCTCCTCAGGGGTACTGGGGGTGGTCACTATGGAGGCCTGTTAGTACAGGTGGCTCCATTCCTGTCAAGGAGCCAATGGTTATTTTTTTCTGCCCACATGGCCATGTGACAGCCATTGGTTAATTTGTACATGCTGCCCACCTGCCTTCCAAGATTGTCCCACCATAATAGAAGATCTGGGTCCCCAACTGACAGCTACAAAGGTAGTGGAAACATATGTGTGCTCATAGGGCAAATGCTGACAGGGTACAACAGAGTTGTGCAGGAGAAAGTCTTCCATCTGGTTTTCCAAGGTCTCCAATTCCATGAGGTTCTGGAGCACCTGGTCTACATCATGGAGAGCAGGTAATCCTTCTCCTGGGGCACACTTTTCACAATTCACTGGGGACAGGTTAAAAAAGACACCTGGGATTCTTCTCCAAGAAGGAGTGGCCCTGGTTGGGGATAATGTTAAGGAGCCCAGCAGGAGCTGAGTGAGACTGTAGGAACAGCCATGAAGACATAGTAGTTCTACTAGTGTCTGTGATGAGACATAGGATCAAGGGCTAGAGAGGAGAGAAGAAGGGAAGGTCAGAGAGAATGACCAGCCCCCGAGAGGGGTTGGGAGTGAAGATCCTAAGCTCTGACCAGTGCATCTGGTCACCACCTTCCTGTGGCCTTGCCATGAAGCTCCATTTATGTGAGATTTTATGGGTGTTTGTGTTTCTTGAAACATGCCTGGACTGAGCAGGGGAAACAGAGGGTAGCAAGAGGGCAAGGGATCTCCTGATAAAAGTTCCTGCTGTGCCATACCCTGAGCTGACACACCTGCCTCCCACCAGCTCCTTCAAAGCCATGGTCAAGCCTCCTCCCCCTCCAGCAAGCACTCTTTTCCCACTGACCCCATCATTCTCAACACTCTGCCTTCCCAGCTCCTCAACACCTGGTTACACACTCCATAATGCCCAGCTGCCCAAGACTCACTCTCCTACAGGAAATACTGAGAGTCCCAAGGTCAGGTTCTGTCACTGATAAATGTGCCACAGATTATATGGTAGAATATTCCCTAGAATACAATAGACACCTTCCAGCCATGATCTACAACCATGAATAGCCAGTGGTGAGGGGAAGTGGTCACCACCTCAAGGACAAAAATGAGGAGAAAACAGACTCCTTGCTGCAACATGGGTTGAAATGGTTTCTCTGTCTTAACAGAAATTTCATTTTGCTGGTCACAGAGGGGAGAAAGAAACACTAGTGCAGGAGATAGGGACAGAGACTCTTAGCAGAGAGATAATGAGGAAGCTGATCTCTACCTCCTACCCCACCAGGCAGGAACCTCCAGTCCCATGTAGACCATCTCTAATTTTCATCCTTGTCCTACCTGCCCAACAGATGTAAGGAATATCCTCCTAAATGTGGCAAAGTCTGTCCATCGACACTGTCATGGGGAGTGGCATGGCAGAGAATTGAACCCAGTGCAATTTGTCTCCAAAGCAGATTCTTTGTCCACCATGGTTATCTGTTGGATCCCAGCATTGGTTAGAAGGTTGGAGAAGCTACACTGGCCTGGTATGCCCAGTTCAGCTTATTTCTAGCTCAGTGACCTTGAGTTATTCCTTATTATGATCCCATATTTCCTCATCTGCAAAAGTGAGGCAGCCATTCTTACCCATTAAAGGGGCTGTGTGGGGCATTCACCTCACATCCAGCTCAGAGCCAGAGTTTGGGAAAGCCAGAACCTTGCCTGTGTCAGGCAGCCTACCTGGCTCAGCCTCCACTCACTCCACCAAGGTCATTCTGAATCAGAGGAATTGAGTACACGAGAAAGAGGGTGATAGGGCTGCAGGAGCAAATGCCTGGTTTCACCTCATTTGCTGAGAAAGCTGCTTACAGACTCATAATCTTTAGCTTTAGATCCCTCATCCTTAAAAAGGGGATAAAAATCCTTCTGAATAGATTCAATCCCTGGGAGGGCAAATCAAAGCTCCAAAAAGGCAAAGTTCTGCCCATATTCCCTGGCAAATGGTGCCAGTACCAGCTCCCAAGAGGATGAGGTTGGGGAAACCAAAGCAAGTGCTCTTAAGGAACAGCTTTCTGGGGACAGGGAGTTCAGTAGGTCAGCTGTGAACTTTCACTGTGTTGACAGCCTTAGCCTCCATGAGTTTCCCATTTTATTTCACCTCTATTTTTTGACAGAAAAATAAATTTAATTTTGAATTCAGAAACTTTAGAATTGTAAAGCTCTTCTTACCATCTTTTTATTGTTTGTTTAAGTTTATCATTCATACACAAACATACTTAAACAGTAAGTGTATTGTCAAAGCTGTGACCTTAGAAAACATACATGCATATCATCATAAAGTACTCCCATACATCACCCACCACCATTTTGTATTGTTGGAGATACAACTGTCACAAATTATGAAAAAACATCATCAGAATATTATTACCACCTATAACCAATATCTTACATTTGGTGCATTTTTTGCCCAACCCACTAGATTAAACACCTGAATTAGTATTATATACTTACTTTTGTTCAGGAGAAAATGTTCTCATATTTGTTCTATTAACCATTGTCATTCTTTCAACACAGGATACATTGTGTTATACAGTCCCATGCTTTGCACAATCCTTCAAAGTGTACACTAAGTGGCTCTCATTTTCATCACAGAGTTATGCTAACATTACATCAGTCAGTTTTACAACATTTTAATTGCCCCGAAAGGAAAAGACCCATAACCCATTTTACCCAGTTGATGTCCCATAGAATTGATGTAATATCTTTTTTGCCATTGATGCAAAATATTACAATATTACTATAAACTATCATACATAATTTTCCCTTGGTTGTAATTTTTCTGTGTATCACCACATTCTTAATACTTTGTAAAAGAATATTCTTATACTTATATTATTAACTACAATCTTCTTCCACCAACAAATTCACTTTTATACAGTCCCTAGATTACATGCTAGCTTCTTTTCAATTGACAATTACATCTACATACTACTCTTTCCAGCCACAATCACATTTATAATTCAGCACTGTTAGTTATACTCAGTATAATGTATTACCATCAATTCTATTCATTTCCACACTTTTACAATAAATCTTACTAAAAATTCTGCATACATTAATCATCAGCTCCAATTATCAACCCATATACCATCTCCTAGTAACCCATATCCAGAGTCTACCTCCATGAACTTACTAACCATGTTTAGATCATATTAGTGAGACCATACAATACCTGTCTCCCTTTGTCTGGCTTACTTCACTCAACACAATGTCCTCAAGGTTCATCCATTTTGTCACATGCATTCCAACTTCATTTCTTCCCACAGCTGAATAGTATTACACTACATGTACATACCACATCTTGCCCATTCACCCTTCAGCTGATGAACGCTTAGCCTGCCTCCATCCTTAAGAAAAACAACTGTGAATAATGACTCTATGAACATTGGTGTGCAAATGTCAGTTCACATCCCTGCCTTCAGTTCTTCTGAATATATTCCCAGTAATGGGATTGTTGTATCATATGGCAGTTTTACATTCAGTTTCTTGAGGAACTGCCAAACTGTCCTCCACAAAAGCTGCACCATACTACACTCCCACCAAACCCTGCCATTCTCTGCTTCCTTAATAATAACTGTTCTATAAAGTGTGAAATGATATCCCAGTGCAGGTCTGATATGCACTTCCCCAGTAGCCAGTTATGTTGAACACCTTCCCATGTGCTCTCCAGCCACCTGTATATCTTCTTTTGAAAAATGTCCACTCAAGTATCTGGCTGACTTTTTAACAGGGTTGCCTGCACTACCATCATTGAATTGCACAATCTCTCCATATAACATGAGTATCAAACCCCCTCCAGATATGTGGCCCCCAAACATTTTCTTCCATTGAGAAGTCTGCCATTCCACTCCCTGACAAAGTCCTCTGAGGTGCAAAAGTCTTTAATCCTGAAGAGGTCCTATATATTCACCTTTACTTTGTTGTTCGTGTTTTGGGTATAAGGGTTAAGAAAGCACTGATTATTACAATATCCTGAGATGTTTCCCTACATTTTCTTCTAGGAGTTCTATGGTTAATGGTTAATGCTTTTATGTCTTTTATCAATTTTGAGTTAATTTTTGCATTAAGTGTGAGATAGGGCTCCTCTTTCTTTCTTTTGAATAACTATATCCAGTTCTCTCAGCACCATTTTCTGAATAGACTGTTCTACCCTACCTGAATGGGCTTAACAAACTTATCAAAAATCACTTGGTCATAAATTTGAGGATCTATTTCCAAACTTTCAATTCCATTCCTTTGCCAACATATCTATCTTTATGCCAGTACTATGCTGTTTTATTTTTTCCACAGCCACTCCTTATCACTTTATTTATTTTTTTTAATTTTTAAAGAAGCCTTAGATCACATAAATGTTACATAAAATATATAAGGGATTCCTATTTGCCTCACTTTCTCCCCCTCCCTCACTTTCCCACATTAAAAACATCCTTCATTAGTGTGATACATTTGTTACAATTGATGAGCACATTGAAGAATGCTACTAACCATGGACTACAGTTTACATTATAGTTTACACTTTGTCCCGGCCATGTGAATGTGTTCAAGTGTTCATGGGACATCATCTGGCTGGGTGGAGATCCACACAATAATTGAAAAAATATTGAATTCCCATCTGAAGAGTTCTGCTACATTCTCTAATAAGACGGCAAGAACCCTCTCCATGCAAGGGCAATGTCTAATGAAGGAAGACAGACTATTATGCCAGGCACTTGACATTGATGATTGTACTTATGAATCTTTTCTTGTGAAATTGAAACTTAGCTTAATATTACATACTGCCTAAGAGTTACCTCCTGAAAGACTCCTTGTTGCTCAAATGTGGCCTCCCTCTAAGCCAAACTCAAAATATAAGCACACTAACTACCCCCCAGCATGTGACAGGACTTCTGGGGCAAGCCTCCCTGATCTTGAGGGATTCTTGCCAAGCACAAACTAGCAATGCATCTGGAAAAAAACCTTGACCAAAAGGAGAAATGGTAAATACAAATGAGTTTTGATGGGTACAAGATTTCAAAGTAAGTTAAGATATCATTCCAGAGGTTATGCTTATGCAAGTCTCAGCTGGATCTCATTGATTGCCACAGTAAACAGTGCCTCAAATAGCATGGTTCCTGAGGGCTCTAGAGATAGCCAAAACTATAAGCAAGGCAGACAGCTCAGGAATTTGGCGCCCTGTCAATAGGTCTTACTTTGAAATTTATGCTCCCCAGTGTAAGAGTTAGACTCATGTATAGGTTCTCTCCAAATGGCTCTTCTGCCCCTTTTATTTGAACCCATAGTTAGCACTGTACTTGATAAATATATGTCCCAGAGACTTAAATCTTTGTCTGTCCATGTGCCAGTTGCACTCTGGATTTCAGCAATGTTGCAACACCTACTCTCCAGTTCACTAGACTCACCAAGGACAGGTAACAAGGAGATGATTATGGACAGCACCCATCCCAAAGAACAGAGAGTGTCTATAACTGCAAGCAAGATAGCTCCATCCATATGCCTCATGGTATCTAAGCCCTATCTCAATTAGAAGCAGAGTGGGCATCACCATCCCAAAATCCTCAAGTTTGGGGAATGAACAATGGGCTAAAGTAGATTAATCTTGCCCATTATTCTACTATAGACTTCTTATTATTCTAGGAATGGAAGAACTATTACTATTGATGTAAAGGCAGTGGCCACCAAAAGTTATGAGGGATGGGAGAGGGAAGAATAAGTGTAATATGGGGCATTTTTGGAACATTGGATTTCTCCTGCATGACATTGCAGTGATGGATACAGGCCATTGTATAATTTGTCATAAATTACAAAAAAGTACCATGCTGTTTTACCACTATAGCTGAATAATTTGCTTTTGTAAGGCAGTGAAAGTCCTCAAATTTGTTCTTTTTAAATATAATTTTGGCTATTTGGCCTTCTTACACTTCCAAATAAATTTGATAATTAGCCTTTCTAAATCTGCAAACAGGTTGTTGGAAGTTTTGCTTTGATTGCATTGAATCCATAGATAAATTTGGATAGAAATGACCTCTTAACAATATTTAGTTTTCCAATCTGTGAATATGGAATGTACTTCTATTTATTTAGTTCTATTTTGTTTGTTTTAGCCATGTTTTGTACTTTCTGAATACTCATCCTTTATGTCTTTGTTTAAGTTTATTCCAAAATATTTGATTCTTTTAGTCACTGTGGTAAATGGAACTTTTTTCCTGACTTGCTCTTCAGATTGCTTGTAAGTAGTATATAAAGAAGCTACTGATTTTTGTGTATTAATCTTGTATCCTGCAACTTTGCAAGGAAAAGAAATAAAAGGCATCCAAATAGGAAAGGAAAAAGGAAAACTTTCAGTATTCAATGATGACATGATCGTATACCTAGAATATAAAAAATATCCACAACAAAGCTACTAGAACAAATAGAGAAGTTCAACAAGATTTTTTGAGCCAAAAGATTGAGGGAAGACTTACACTACCAGACATTAAAAGAATACATAAAATGGCATTCAGCTAAATAATATGGATTTCTGTCATTATAAGCATGTATTATTCTGGGTTCTCTAGGGAAACAGAATTGATAGGAGATATCAGTAAATATTATGAGATTTTATAAAATTTTCTCACTCCACTGTGGGAATGCACAAGTCCAAATTCCATAGGTCAGAAGGCAAGCCAGGAAATCTGAGGAAGGTCCCTGTTGAATTCCCCAGAAGCTGGCTGGTTGAGGTAGAGAAAACTCTCTTCTGACTGTTGAAATCATCATGAAATCATCACTGCTCATTTTAAAGCCTTCAACTTCTTGGGTGAGATGTCTCTCACTGCTGAAGGCAATCTCCTCTGACCACAAATGTAAGCCATAGATACAATCAACTAACTAATGTTTTAAGTCTAAAAACATCCTCACTCTAACAATTAGGTCAGTGCTTGCTTGAACAAACAACTGAGCACCATTACCTGGCTAAGTTGACATGTGAACTTAACCATCATACAATTAAATAGAACAGATTAGAGACCTGAATAATATACATGTAAATACTGAGATTTTTATGTTATATGATATTTCAAGTAAATTAGGAAAAAGAATAGTTTCAATGTTGTTGGCAAAGTTGGTTAATTGTTGGGAAAAATAAAAGCTAGATTTGCACATCAAGCCATACATACATATAATCTTTAAGAGTTTCAAGTTTTAAATGATTAAAAAGAGACCATGGAATTATAGTTCAAAATTGAATTGTTTTATATTCTTGGTGTACCAACAAATTATAAAGAATATGATTGAAAAATTCAAATGCAAATATAAATAATACTTAATAGGGAAAAAAGTTTTAAATTCTTTGAAAATATTTACCAGGTTAGTTATAGTTAAAATTTTTAGAAAAATTTAGGTGAACTTATAATCTATAAAAGTCAGTAAATAGTATTTTACACACTTAAGTGAATAAATTGCTCTCTAAAGACAGTAATGCTAACTTTACAATAAAGAAAATATTTTAAATACTATTAATAAAAGAAGCATAAATTAAATGTGTGTTTTTATAAAATCAGTTTTATTGAAATATATTCAGATAACATATAATCCTTCCATGTAAAATCAATGGCTTTTAGTATAATCAGAGTGGCATATTCATCACTACAATCAATTTTAGAATATTTTTATAATTCCTAAAAGAAATACCCCATACCTCTTAGCAGTCATCTCACAATTGCTCTAACCTGTACCAATCCTACATAATCACGAATATAATTGCTTCTTTACAAATTTATTTATATTTACATTTTACATGAATGGAATCATACATTATGTAGTATTTAGCTTCTGGTTTCTTTCACTTAGCTTAATGTTACCTCAGAAATATGTAACAGAAAGTATTAGCTACCATATCCCTATCTCCACACTCACCCCAGACCCAAACAGCAGCTGATCTATTTTCTATGCATACATTTCCCTCATGACATTTCTAATGAAAAGAATCATAAAATATATGTGGACTTCAATCACTGGATTCCTTCGCTTAGCATAATGGTTTCAAATTTGATCCATGTTGTGGCATGAATCAGTACTTAATTCCTCCTTATCTGAGGAGGATCCTATGGTATGGGCCAGAAGGTTCAATGGTGACCTCCAAATGATGTCTTTTTAGACCCTGTCAGTTTTTCTTTTATGACAAAATCTGTGACAGAATTGGGGATCATAGTGTGACATCATCCTGGAGTATTATGATACCTAATGCTATGTTGAAGCATCCTCATATGCAAAGAACAGGAAAGCAAGAGAGAAACACTGAGGAGACCACCATATTATGACAAAGATAAAGTGACATCAGGAAAAGATCATGAGAAACCAAAGCAAAGATTGGAGTGATGTGTACACAAGCCAAAGAACGCCATGGAACACATGGAGCAACCAGAAGCTTGGGAACAGGCATGGGTTCAATTCTTTCTCAGTTCCTGCAGAAGTAATCCACACTCTCGAATCTTGATTTTGAGCTTCTGGCACCAGAAACTTGAGAGATTGCATTTCTGGTGTTTTAAGGAACCAAAACAGGAGATTTCCAAGGACATTGTTAAAGGTAAAGATGATGCCTGGTTCTCCTGCTGCTATGCTAACATGTAGGAGCAAGAGAAAAACTGAGGATGGAAATGTGGAGATGAAAGCAACCAGCACTTGATAATGTAGGAGGTTCTCAGTCTATCCTGATTGCAAATATGTTAACATTAGGAAATTCACTGGTGTGCACTGGACAGAGGGTCAAGGGCATTTCAGGAAAGTGTTCTGACTGTGACTCATAGATCCAGTCACCCATCAGAGCAGAAGTGGAAGGT
>JAQZBX010008779.1:37421-47491 GCA_029593785.1 Cabassous unicinctus | reverse complement strand
TTTTTTTTTTTTTGAATGTTAACAAAATTTTTACTTCTCCCAGGTGTAAAAATTTACACATATTGCATTAAAAACCACCCCCAGCCCCATGCAGTTGAAGTTTTATGTCTCACAGATAATCTAGAGCTATTGTTTTTGCATTTACTGGGCTTTAAGAAGCTTCAGTAATAAGGAGAATGACACACATTTTCAAATGCATTTAAAATATATTGTATGCTATTAACCAGGGAATTCTGTTAGGCTTCCATGTTATCATAGCCCCTCTTCCCACCTGAGATTACCTCACTGAAATGTACTTCTAAGGATGAGAATGATTCTATTAACTACACTGCCTGGTGTTCTTAATACTTGTTAACATAAAATTTTTTATATATTAATCTTGCTCTATTTTGTACTAGAAAATTCTATCATGCCACCTTTTTTTGATGAGATCAGTAGGCAATACTAAGGAAATGATTAAACATATTTGAGCTTAGTGCTTTAAGTTGGTGCAAAGAAATCATAATGACTTATGTATAGTAGTATTCTGATTGAAGTATTTTTATGGTTTTCCTAAAGAACATGGAGAGTGAGTCCTAGGGAGGACATACTCCTTTCTCCAACTTAGGAACTCTATTAGTGTGAGATTAATATTTTTAAGGTTAATTCTTATAACAGAGCTTTCATAGCTGAGAGCTATTTATAGCAAATTGTTGTAGTCAGTTGTGGGGTTTTGGGGGAATACGGTCCAAGTATTCATTGGCAAAGAATTATAAACTATATATTTAAAGTGTTGTGATGGAATATAATTAGGTGCTCTTTAAATATAGTCTATTTTCCCTTTATTATATAACATCAAACATTTGCAAAATGTTTTTTTCATATTTTGTCATGTTGTATTCCCATCTTATCTCCCTTGTCACATTTCAAGTAGTTCAACTTTTGCAACACAAAGAATTTTGACATATAACTATTGAAAAAAATCATTTGTCTTAAAAAATGTCAGACTACATTTCAAATAAAATATATTATGCATTGATACAAACAGTGAAATGGGATAAATGTAAATATACTACTGTTTTCTCTTTCCCCAAATATTATATTATATTTATTTAATACCATCATAAATGCATTCTAAAATATATTGTAGGAGGCAGCATAGTCAGAATTTAATTGAAGCATAAGCAATTCCTGAACTTCTGTCTGAAAAATTAGAGAATCTCTTGACTGTTGTTGTCAAGATAAACCAGCTGGATAAATTTTCTAAATCATAGAAATGTACATGAGAGAAAGGAAGTCCAGGACAGGGCATAAATAAGAAGACCTGAAAACGTAAAAGGCCTTGTTTTAATTTGCTAAAGGCTGCCAAGTCAATATACCAGAAATGGGTTGGCTTTTAAAATGTGAATTTATTAACTTAAAGGCTTACAGATCCAAGGCTGTGGAAAGTGTCCAAATCAAGGCATCAGGTGAAACTCTCTCCCCTAATGGGTGCCCACAAACCTGGACTCCTGTCACATGGAAGGGCACAATGGTGTCATCTGCTGGTTTCTGCCTTCTCCCCCAGGCTTTAGCTGCTTTCAGTCTCTGGCTGCTGCTTCTGTGGCATTTATTTCAGCTTTTTGTTCTCATAATTTTCTCTCTGAGCTTCTGTAGCTGCCTCTCCAAGCATGTGGCTTTTCTATCTGTATTTCTGAATTCACCCTGTTCATACAGGATTCCAATAATATATCAAGACTCACCTTGCCTTGGGTCTAATCAAAGGCTCATAACTGAAAAAATCTAATCAAAGGACCCCACCTCCAATAGATTCACAACCATAGGAATGGATGCATTCTAAGGACATGATGTTTTCTGGAGCACAGTCTCAAAGTACCAATGGTCCTATAAATATAAGAAAATACAAATGTACAAGATGGTTAATTAGTTAAAAACTTACTTTCTTAAAAAAGTAAATACTTCTCAAAGAATAGCCCTAGACTAACAAAACAAAGAAGAATTGCAATAAATATAGATCCTAGACAATAGAGTTCAGAGCAAAACTAAATGTTAATAGAGTTATTTACATACATATTATATATGATACATCAAAAATTTTATATTAATTAAGAATGTACAAGAAAATAATGCACATTTTAATTATTTGAATATAATAGTTAACAGCTTGAATTTGTAAGAATTCATTAAAATTTTCATCCTAACAGAGTTTGAACTTTATTTTAATATTACAAAAATATTTAAGAAAATGAAGAGCTATAATTAAACAAAGAACATTAATGTAAATGAAAATGCTACAAATCACTTGAGGGGAAATATGTCTAATAACCACTGTCTAACTTTAAATGCAAAAAATCAAATACAGGAAAATTAAGAAACCATAATTTCTTAAATATATTTTGAATAGTAGAGAAAATTAAATCTACAATTCTTGTATGCATAGAGACATTTTAAAAAAGAAATATCAGTGATCTAACTCTCCAAATTTTATGGGATATCACAAAATTTGGATTCATTATCAATTCTTAACTTTGCAATATTTATTAAAAATCATAAAAAAATGAAAATAAGAATTTAACTCTAAAATTTATATCTTTGTACAGAACATAATCTTATGTAAGGCAGAGAAAGGAAATGATATTTTAAACATAACCAAGTTAACCAGAGAAATATTATTTGCTGAAGCCTATTGATGCATCACAGAATGGTGGGTTTTCAAAAGTTAGCAGGTAGACACAAAAGAGATAAAACAGCAAGCAGATAGCTAACCTCATGAATTTACAAAAGTTTATGTCTTAATTGATTGCAAGATGGGATTCTTGATTTAACTCATATACCAAAAAAATAAAAATAAACCCTCCAGCCCCCCCCCAAAACAACCACATTCATATCCCAAGCTTAAATGCTAAAGTTATCACCAAATGTTAAAATGATGAGTGGAAACCAAAAATACATATAGAAATAGAAAATGACAAAAGATTTGATATATTTTAGTATATACTGAGGTACAAATAAAATTACTCTACAAAACCATGAACAAAACTTTAAGAAGTTAGTATATTTCTATTTTCTTTAATAATTTAAAATACTTTCCAAAGTTTCTTCAATGTTCAAATATACAATTTTCTTTAACTTAATTCCATCATAATATTTTACTTTACTCTAAGACCAAATATTAAAGTGTTGCTTTTCTTTTGAACTACTTATTTGTTAATGAATAAGATGGTCAAATGTATTTGGAAAAATCCAGTTAACATTTTCATGAGAAATGCTCTTGTGCATTCAAATTTTTCAAGAATATAAGCATTCTGATATTGGTAAAAAGTTATTAACACTGCATTAAATTCTTTCCATTCATTATCTGATTTTATTTTTAAAATATCTCCATGATCTTAGAATTATTTACCTTCACAGTTGAAGAAACTAGATTTAAACTTTCAATGACTTATTAAGGGATATACAATTAAAAAGCCAGCATTTCTAGAAATTAAAATCTAGACTTTTTAAGTCCAAAGCCACACTCTTAAAGACTGATCTGATTTTCAGCTCTACAGAAAAAATGGAACGGCTTCTTAAAGAGCTCTCCATGGTAAAGTTATCTGAAATTGGAATATGCATGGGGATTTCTATGATACAACTTCATTAATAACACCACATTTTTAAATTTTAATGTTCCAGATAATGTGTTGTCAGATTGAGGATGTCTCTACAGAAATGCAAACTACTCAAAGGATGCTATTGTAAATAGGAAATAAAGAAAAGATGTACTTAACTGTTCAGCATCACTGTAGTTTCAATGGCCTGAAGCTCCCTCTCTTCTGTATGACTCTAGAGAAAACATTAATCACCTCTTGGTTCCTCAGACTATAAATGAGGAGATTCAGCATGGGAATCACCATAGTTTAAAACACAGAGGCCACATGATCCTTTCCCAAGGAGTAGGACCTCTTTGGTTTTAAATAAGTAAAAGTTGTAGTGCTATAAAAGATGGTGACTCCCAGGAGGTGGGAGGAACAAGTAGAGAAGGCTTTGTGCTTTCCTGAGGTGGAATCAATTTTCAAGAAGTTAGACAGAATGGACCCATATGACAGAGAGATGGTGATAAAAGACACCTTTATATTTAAAATAGTGGAAATGAATAACATGATTTCTATGTCATGAGTGTCTGTGCAAAACAGTGCTAAAATTGGGAGTAAGTCACAGAAAAAGTGATAGATTACATTGGATTTGCAGAAATGCAAACTGTCCATGTAAAAAACAGTGATTAATGATTCCACAAAGCCAAACACATAGCACCCAGTGGTAAAGGCACAGCAGAGTCTAGAAGACATGACAGCCTGGTAGTGAAGGGGATTGCAGATAGCTACATAGTGGTCATAGACCATGGCAGAGAGAAGGTAAAGTTCACTGACAGCCAAGGAGAAAAGAAGTACACCTGGGTGAAGCAGTCCATGAATGACATAGGCTTGTAGGAAGTCAGTAAATTCTCTAAGGTTTTAGGTGTGATGACTGTTGAGTAACCAAGGTCAAGGAATGACAGGTGACTGAAGAAAAAACACATGGGGGTGTGAAGATGGAGATCCAAGCAAATCATCAGTATCATCCTGTATTCCCCAGTGTGGCAATAAAGTATATGAAGAGAAACAGTATGAAGAGGACAGGCCGGATCTCTTCAGAGTCTGTCAATCCCATCAGAATGAAGTCCGACATATGCGTGTTATTCCCACTTTTCATAATATCTTTCAACTGTTGATAAATCAAAGATGATACTTAGCATGAATGGTATAAAATTGTTTTTTATAGGAATGATCTGGCATTTAAAAAGTAATTTAATGATTATAGAAATTCATAAAGAGCAGTTTGCAAAGTATAAATGAAAGAAATGTTGGTTTGACTGGCAAATATAAATGAGATATAAATAAAAATTTTGATATTATATAATAGAAACTCATATACATATTCCATAATTAGAATGACCATGACACTGTTATAAATTCCCTTCATTAGCAGATTTATCCAGATTAAAATATTATGCCAATGTTATTACTATAGCACACATTTATTAGATGAGAAAAAGGGCTCAAGAAGTTAAGTAACTTAAAGTATTGATAGCTCTTTATTCTATCAAGATTGGTTGAGATCAGAGATCATGCTATTAATATGATATTTCTACATATATTTAATTTCAGCAAAATAAACAAAAATGCATATTATGAAATAAATATTGGTAGAAAGCTTTAATGCATCATTTACTATATTTTTGTATCAAATATTATTTAGTAGCAATGACAGTTCAGAAATTAAACCTTAGGTGAATTAATTTTATAAACTGCACATTACCACTTATATTTAGAAGATGTGTTTCTACCAGACTATTTAATCAAATTTCTTCAAAAATTATATTTTCAATATAACTAAATATAAGAACATAACCTGATAATTATAATTCTATCAATTCTATATTTCCATTTTATACAACCTAGGTTATAAAACGTAGGTAATGTCTACAAGACATGTATATGTTTAAACATTATTTTATTTTTTATTTATTATATTATTATTATATATTATATTATATTATTATATTATTCTTATAATAACCCCAAGTTTTTTAGATAAACTAGGACATTCTATCTTTGGGATTAATACCATGAGTCAGAGTTCGTGAAAAACTTCTTTCAGAATTAATCAGTCTAGATATTTTCAACCCAAATTATTCTCACAAACGAAATATGTAAACCTTTTTAAAGGGGTGTGAAATATCAGTATTTTTGTGATATAGTAATTATTTCCTTTGAGATAAACAAAGTTTAATTTTTTGTGCATTATTTCTATTTTGGAGGTACAATAAATTTATCTAAAATTTTGTTCAGGTCTTTACCAGATAGAAAGTTTACCTGGAAATTATGTTTTATTAATATACCAGGAAGCTACTCTGAACACAGAAGAGAGTATCCCTCATCTTTGACCCTGATATGCCACAGCACCTCTTATATTGAGGATTCCTGATAATTCAATATGTGGTCATCTCTGGGACCAATTTCCATGGATATTTTCTTTGTATGATGCCAATGATTAAAGTTCAAGGACTAATGCACCCATGTTAATTTGAAACAAAGAGTTCCCTTCCGCTTAGAAACCACATAATGTTAAGCAATATTTTTGGTATTCTTTTGTGATGCTCTATTTTATGACTGGGTAAAAGAGTAGATATTTCTGGAGAAATTGTTATTTAATCTGTATCTCAAAAGATAGATTGTCAAACATCAAGAATGGAAAAGAACATTTTCACAATGAAACAAATTTTATATCTAAAACTAAGTTACTATAAAAGGATTAAACATTTTTATTCTACAAAAATATTTTACAAATAAATTTAAAGAGAATGAAAATCATGCATATGTGTTATTATTATTTAGATATTTTTTTCCTCCAAGCATTTGCTGTACATATAAAGCTTACTTTTATGTGCACTTAAAATTTATATAATGTTATCACACTGAATTTTCAGTAATATCCTGATTTTTTATTATCAAATATTTGTAATATACACAAACATTTGTTATAATAGACTTTTCTAAAATCCACAATATCATGAATTTGCATTCAATGGTGCAGCATAACTAACCACTTTCTAGGAGTGAGCACCAGGTGATGAATGAGCATGTTTGATGCATCATAAGGAAAATATAACAGAGTTTCTCCAGTCAAGCTTGGGAATGTCAACTATTCATCAGCAGAGAAGATGCACTGCTGTAATAAACTACAGCAATGTTTTTTGAAACTTGTTTGCTTATTTAGTGTGTTGGCCTTTATTATATTAAAAGAAACATGCAAAAGAAACAAAACATATGTACTGAGATAAATAAAGATTTTCTATTTAGGTGAATGGTCAAAAGCTCTATATACAACCAGGGGAAATGCTTTCCTGTGAATATTTCATTAACTAATGATTATGAAGTCAATTTCCATGTAGATTTAAAAGCAACTCCTGTAAGAAAACTGTTTACACTCCACAATGTTGGAAAATATTTGATATAATAGAGGAAGGATTAAAAAATAATATATATATATGATTAAATTTGAATGTACAATTCTTCATCTAAAATTCAGTAATACTGAGGAACACTCATTTGGAGATTAAAAGGCCAGCATCAATTAATTTGACAGTAGGTGATCCTGTTTTTTTTTTTTTTAAGATTTATTTTATTTATTTATTTCTGTTCACCTCCTCAATGTTTTGCATTTGCTGTGTCTGTTCATCTTCCTTGTTTTTCTAGGAGGCACCAAGAACTGAACCTGGGACCTCCAATGTGGTAGGGAGGTGACTAATCACTTGTGCTACCTCTACTCCTGATCTTGGTTTTTAAGGCTTTCTATGTCAATGTCACCTTAATAGTCTGTAAAGTCAACATGAGGGAGATTTTTTTCCAGCATTGAAATGAATTTTTATAGTCATTGAATTTACTTTAAAATAATATTCATTGTCAAAAAAAGAATAATTTATAAAATTTATTATGACTAATTTTTTTTGCTGAATTTTATTGTTGGGTCTCCAAAATATCTCTTCTAATAGCAACATATTTTTGGCAAATTATGTAAAAGAAACAGAAGGGAAATATAATCTATTAGTTTTACATTTCAAGAAAATTACAACTTTATCCTTCATAATTATTCAATGCCCTAATTTAAAAAAAAAAATTCTATTCCTGTATTTAATTCTCTCCAATTTTAATGTGGAGTTGTATAATTTTCTAGAAAATTACCTCTATTGTTATTTTATTCTCTATTCACATCTCTGGAATGCAAAGGCTTATAATTTTCTTTTGTACTACTCTGCAGAGTTGTATTTATATGCTCATATTATAAATATACATTTTTACGTCCATTTAATATTTATCTATTTCTTATAGATATCATATACTTGGGTCTTATTTTCTAATAAAGTCAATTAAATGGCATTTAATTGCAAGATTTGAACACATTTAAAATCATTATTTACCTGCTATTTTCATTTTGTGTCATAATTTTGTGATTCTGAGTCTTATATCTTACTACTTTGGATTAATATAATATTTAATATTTAATTTCATTCCTTTTTGAATTTTTTAACTACACTACTTTGAATTTTTGCATTATATTGTCAGTGTTTTCTCTGGGGATAAAATTTGCATCCCTACATTATTTTATTGCTCTTAATATTATTATGATTGCTTCTAGGCAAAGGTGGCAGCAAAAGACACTCCAGGGCTTGTTTACCCACAGAATCTTTGAGAAACTCCAATAAAAAGTAAACTGTTTTCCTCAAATTTCCAGGAAACAGTTAAATAATTGCAGTAACAGGGTGAGTCCTGAATCAAGACTATGCCAATTAAAACTGACAAAACAAGCTGGATTGCACACTAATCCCTCATTGACACAGTGTGGACTGGGCCTGAACTTTTATTGTGTGTCCCTGACTCTGTTTAATTGAAGGAGAGTAAATCCCACAAGTATACAGAGATGCTATAGTTTGGTTCTAATCTTGGTTTTAGAAGCAGCCTGAAAGCTGTCTTGTTTTCCCAGAACAAGCAGAAAGAAGTTGCAGACAGTAAAAGCATTATAAGTAACTATCAGTTCAAAGTGGCTTATGCAAAGGATTCCTGGCTAAAAGACATGTAATAGTACACAAAAAATGGGGTGTGAGGGGGCTATTTCATAGGGAAGGGAAGACATTCTAATTCTAGTAAACACAAATTTCTAAGGCCCCAAAGCAAGCCCAGAAGAAGACTCTTTCACACTTTTGCTTCAGGCAGACCTTGATTGAAGAACTAAACTCTTAAGGACCAACCAACACAAAGCCAATTTTAAGGACAGTGAAAGTTTTTTTAATGCATTGAATTTTTAAAGATTCTGACACTCAATGATATAAATGGAATATAGCAAGATGAATAACTAGGGTGGGTAGAGCAAGGGTGAGGGGTCTGTGATTCCCTGCAGAGTTCAATGCCAATAGCATTTGCCACCAATCTTATGGCTCACATCGACTCAGGGTTTCATTTTAGTAGTAGTGGTTGCTTTTTTGTAAAAATAAAATGTAATGGTGATAATCTTACTTTCTACTCTCTCCTCCAACCTTCCTCTTCTGTTTTTTTTTTTCTTTTTTTCCTTTCAACCTGTAGAACTTATAGTATTTCTTGCAGGGGAGGAAACTTGATGACAAATTCCCTCAATTTCTGTTTATCTGTGAATATTTTGAACTCTCTCTCATTTTTGAATGACAAATCCGCTGGACATAGAATTCCTGTATGCCAATTATTTTCTTTCAGCACCTTAAGTATGTCATACCAGTGCCTTCTTGACTTTCTGGCTTCAGATGAATTTCTTTTCTCTTGCTGCTTTCACAATTCTGTCTTTTGTCTTGGCTGTCTGAAAATATGATAAGTATGAATCTCAGGGTAGACCTGCTAATACTTGTGCTTGGAATATGCTGCACTTCATGAACATGTACATCCATGTCCATCTTAAGAGTCGGGAAATTGTTTGCAATTATTACCTCAAACACTCCTGCCACTTTCCACTTTTTTCCTCCTCTGGGATGCCCATAAGATGTATGTTTGTTGATTCTTGTTGTTATTCAATTCCCTGACTACCTGTTGAATTTTTTTTTCATACTTTTGTCTATTTGTTCCCATTTCTATGTGATTTCAGATGCCCTATTTTTGATGTTGCTAATTCTTTCCTCTGCCTTTTCAAATCTGCTATTATGTGTTTTTTGTGCAGTTTTCAAAAAGGGAATAAAAATAAAATATGACATATGTAAGTGTAAAGAAAAAATGGCTAAAGTCAGTAGTGTCTTTACAGTAATAACATTGAATGTTAATGGAAAAAACTCTCCAATCAGAAAACACAGATTAGGAGTGGATGTGGCTCAAGCAGTTGAGTGCCTACATCCCACATGGGTGGTACCAGGTTCAGTTCCCAGTGCCTCCTAAAGAAGACAAGCAATGAGGAGACAATGAGCAGACAATAAGCAAATACAACAAGCAGACAATGAGCAAAAAACAAAACAAAACAAAAAAATAAGGAGCAAGTCAATGAGCAAACAACAAGCA
>JAQZBX010008779.1:0-37321 GCA_029593785.1 Cabassous unicinctus | reverse complement strand
AAAAATGGGCAAACAGATGAGGGAGCCATATCAGAGGAAAATAGACAGGGATTTGCATAATGGATATGGAAATATAACCCATATATATGATGTGTACAAGAAACTCAATTAGACTCAGGGACACAAATACGTTGCAAGAGAAGTGTTAAGAAAAGATTTTACATGCAAACAGTAACTGAAAAAATGGCATAAATAGCTATATTAATATTGGATTAAGTAGACTTTAGATGCAAAATTGTTGAAAGAGACAAAGGAGACTATATATTAATAAAAGGTGTAATATACCAAGAAGAAACAATAGTCATAAATATTTAAGCACCTATCCAGGTTTCTACAAAATACATGAGGCAAATACTGGCAAAACTAAGGTTAGAAATAGATGCCTCTATCATAACAGTGGGTGACTACAATACACCATTATCATCATTAGACAGCTCAATAAAGAAACAAATATCTTGAGTAACACATTAAAAGAATTAGATTTAATGGACATATACAGAACCTTACACCAAGAAACAGAAGGTTATAACTTATTCTCAAGTACTAATGGACCATTGTCCAGAATAAGCCACATGCTAGGGCATAGAACATGTCTCAATGAATTTAGAAAGATTGAAATTATACAAAGCAATTTCTCTGATGACAATGCACAGGAGCTGGAAATTAATAATATGGGGGAACCAGAACAGGTGCAAATATATGAAAGTTAAACAACACAACCTGGATAAATCAGTGGGTCAATGAGGAAATTGCCAGAGAAATCAGTAACTACCTCAAAGAAATGAAAATGAAAACACAACATATGAAAAATTTTGATATGCAGATAAAGCATGCTGAGAGGGAAATTCATAGCCCTAAATGCCTAAATAACAAAAGAAGAAAGATCTAAAGTCAATACCTTAACTGCACAACTGGGGGAACTAGAAAAATAACTAGAGATTAATCCAAAAGCAGGTAGAAGGAAGGAAATAACAAAGATTAGATCAGAACTAAATGAAATTGCAAATAAAAACTTTAGAAAGAATTAACAATACCAAAATCTGGTTCTTTGATTAGATTGATAAAATTGACAAACTCTTAGCTAATCTACCAAAGAAAAAAGAGAGAACTTGCAAATAAAATGAGAAATGTGAGGGGCCATTGCCACTGATGCCACAGAAATAGTGTTATAAGAAGATGTTTTAAAAGTTGTATGTCAAGAAGATGGACAATTTTAATAAAATGGATGAATTTCTATAAACACACAAGGAACTTCCACTGATGAAAGAAGAAACATAACTTAACAGAACAATTAGTGGTGAGATTGAAATAGGGGTCAAAAACCTCCCACTGAAGAAAAGCTGAGGAACACATGATTTCAGAGATGAATTCAGCCAATCAGTCTGGAAGAACTAACACCAATCCTGCTCAAACTCTTCCAAAAAATTGAAGAGATGGGAATATTACTTATCTTTTTCTATGATGCTATGATTCTCTGATACATCAAAAAAATATGTACACCATGATCAAGTAGGTTTTATGCCAAGTATGCAAGTATACTTTGACATAAGGAAATAAATCAATGTAATACACCACATTAACAGATCAATGGGAAAAAAAATCACATGATTACCTTTATCGATGCAGAGGGCATTCAACAAAATATAGCATCCTTTCTTGATAAAAACACTTCAAAATGTAGAAATAGAAGAAAACTTCCTCAACTTGATAAAGGGCATGTATGAAAAATCCAAGGTAACATCACACTCAATAGTGAAAATCTAAAACCTTTCCCCCTAAGATCTGGAACAAGACAAGGATGCCCATTGTTACCACAGTTATTCAACATTGTAGTGGAAAGCCTTTGGTCTCTTTGGAGAAGGCTGGGATGAAGGACTTAGTTCTATTTAATAGACACATCAGTAGGATCCTGGCCCTAAGCTGCCTCACCATGTGGACTGCTCTGGTCCTTGCCCCAGGGGAGGATGGAAGTTGCTTGAGCCATGCATGAACCATCAACCAGGAGGCTTTGGGTGACACTTGATTAACATGGGAGCCAATTGCTCAGCTCTAACCTGCACTCTGCACCTCTCTGACCTTGGTTGTGCCTAAAGAGGGAGTGAATGGGGAATCAAGATCTAGGCCATTTACTAAACCTCTCCCCTGTTGATTAAGAAACCTCATATACCATCAATTAATATTTTAAAAGTCCCTGGATATTCTTAGCTCCCTGCCTATTCCCTTGTAACACTCCAATCCTTCCAGAGAGAAAAAACCTAGTAGGGTGTTACTCCTTGCAGGAGGTAACAAATGGGATGCAGCCCCCAGAGCAGCCCCAATTTGTGTCTCATCAGGGGCAAGGATTTTCTGGATCCCTTAGCTCTGTACTTAGCAGTTATCCAGGGATTTCCCTGGAGGAACAAAGCTGTAGGGTCCTGCACAAGGTTTCTATTGTGGATGGACACTGGAAGCTATGCATTTAGGTGATTCTAAAGGCAGGTCTTTCCCTAAGCTAAATAAGTGTAGAATTTTCTCTTCTGTTCTAATTTGTGCTTAACTTCACATTTAAGTTTTAAATCTATTTTTAACAATGCCAGTCTGCTTGTGCTTAGGAACTCATAAATCATATTTGGGGTTGGCCTGTTACAAATTAGATAATGTTGAAATGTAACCTAAAATTGAGTCTTAAATGTCAATACTGTCTTGCAATTGGATTTGATGTAAAAATAACATGGAATTAGTTCAACAACTGGAAAAGAAGAAAAACTTAGCAAAGATGTTAATAATAAAATTGTTTTAGTTGCTTAGTTAATAAACAAAAGTTCCAAAAATTGTTTTTAAGAGAAAACTTGCTAGAAACTGTAACAAAGAGTTAAGGTCATTATAGAGATGGCTTTATATTATAAAACAGCAAAAACTAAAATTATAACTGGGTGGATTTGGGCTAGAACCTAACAATGGAATGGTAATCTTAGATTAATTTATCTTTGTTTATGATTATTTCAGATCTAACCTCACCTTTGTGTATTCTTGCTATAGTAATGTTAATTATAAATGAAACTTACTTTTGATTATGGTTATTTTATGACTATTTTACTAGCTTCATCTCACCCTCAGACTTTATGTATTGTGATGATAATTATAAATTGAGTTTGCCTTTGCTTATGGTTATCTCATGACAACTTCTGTCCCCCCATGGCTTAGGGGAAGGCAAATGTAAGACACCCCAGTCTCCTCTCCTTCCACTGGTTTTAATGACCCCACTTTCTCTCATGACTTCAGGTGTTGACTCAATTGCTGTCTGGTGAAATTCTTGACCCTCAGTGTTGGACATTGTGGTGGTTTGATATTATTGATGAATTCCAAAAAGAAATACTAATGGTGTTTGATAACTATTTTGTATCTCTAGGTGTATTAGATTGTATTAGACTCAGAGGTTTCACTTTTACATTATTAAATCAAGATTATGGATTTTATTAGATCATGTCATTTGGGCAACTCCTTTTTGGTGCTTACCTACAGCTAGCCTACAGCTGTGGGCTATATAAATGGATGCTCAATCAAAGACAGGGTAGTAAATATAAAGAAAAGGAAAACACAGAACCAGATACAGAGGAAGAGAGAGTGTTCCATAGATGCAGCCCCAGAAAGAGAGATGAGCTTGATAGTCTACCACTGGCACTGTGGAGAGAACAGAGCAGCTAAGCCGAGAAAGAAATGACTCCTGGGAAGAGAGATGAGCTTTATGCCAGTCTACAGATGAGATCAGAAGAAGTTGGGACCATGGAGCCATAAGAGGAAGGAGGGAGTTTGAAACCTTACAGATATCACTTGCCATCTTACATCAATAAATGGCAACAGACTTTGGGTGGGAAAGTACCTCTTATGTTACCTTGAGATGGACTCTTTAGGGTGGGGTGACTATATGCTTCTACCCCAAATTAATACCCTTTATAAAAGCCTACATATTTCTGGTACTTTGCATCAGCATCCCTTTGGCTGACTAATACACAATTTGGTACCGGAAAGTGGGGTCATGCTTTGCAATTACCAAAATGCTCGAACAGCTTTATAAATGGGTAAGGGGTGTTTTTTGATGGAATTGTGAGATCCTTGCTAGAAAATGTCTAGATTACTTTGAAGACACTATTGGTAGGAATATGGATGCTAAAGAGACTTTTTATGAGGCCTTAGAAGTAAATGCTGAAACTGTTATTGAAAAATGGAAGAAAGGAAATCTGTGTTTTAAATTCACAGAGAATTTAGCAAGATTAATTCCTAATGTTTTAGGGGAGGCAGAATTTGCAAATGGTGAGCTTTGGCATTTAGCTGAAGAACTTTCCAAAGAAAACTCAGAGAATGTGGCTTGGCTTCTCCTTGCAGCTTATAGTAAAATGCTAGATGAAAGAGATAAGCTGAGGACTGAATTGCTGGGCACAATGAAACCAGAAACTGATTCTGGAAATTCCAAGCTTCTGGAAGTCAAGCTCCCACATATTAGGGACCCATTTGAGGAATGAACTGAACTTGTAACTTGTAAGTCAGGAATGAAAGTGCAGTTATCTATGAAAGACTTTGGAAAGTCTTAGTGTCTGATGGCTTGGTCTGCTGCTTCTTGCATGCTAAACCAACAAGATTTTTGAGAGAGCTGTATAAACAAAACCACTTTCAGATTGGACTAAAAGGGACATGTATGGGAAACATGGAAGGGAAAATGGCTTTTAGGGGAAAACCATGGAGACAGTTATCTGGAATTAAGACACCTCCTTGGGCCAAGAGAGGAACCCCGCCTATGTGTACAGAGAGGGTGAGTTTGCCCCAAGAGTTGAAGAGGGTGGATGTTCCCACCCAATGTTCAGGGAGATTTTTTTCACTGCAGGGTACAGAGAGGGTTTAGCCCAAACCCCAAGGGTTATGGAGGGTAATGTTGACACCCCATACATCTGAGAGAGATGGGATTGTCCCCCATGGATTAGGGAAGTCCAGGTCACAAACTCATTGCTCTGAGAAGGTAGGGCCTGTAGGCCAGAGATTAGGGAGAATGTTGCCTCACCCCCTGTGCTAAGTGGGTGGAGACTTTACCCCACAGTTTGGGTAATGTTTGACCATCACCCCAACATTCATGGAGGATGAGGTCTGGAGCTTTGTCACCATCTAGATGCTTGATGAGGGTGGAACCAAGAATATGGCCATTGGGCAAGTCTATGTAAAAAGTGGGCCCCCATGAGGTATCGGGGAGAAGAAACCATTATCTTAAGAATGACTCTCAGTCTTTGAAATCTAATTTTGTATGCCCTGCAGGTTTATGGGACTGTAGGGGACAGGTACTCATGTTTTCATCACAAATTCTCCTTATGGGGATGCAAATGTCTATCCTTTGTCCCTTTGTATATTGGAAGCAGAAATTGTTTTGTAAGTTTTAGAGGTCTACAGCCAAAAGATACTGCCCCAAGACAAATTGTATTTCTTTAATCTGATTGTGATATGATTTTGTACTTAACATTGTTACTGATTTAAGGTGTTTTTTTTTGAATATTGTAAGGTCTTTTTTGGAAATCAGAGGGTGTAGTGTGGCAGTTTGATATTATTGATGAATTCCAAAAATAAATACCAAATGTGTTTGTAAACTGGTCTGTTCCTCTGGGTGTATTAGATTGTATTAGACTCATAAGTTTCACTTTTATGTTATTCAGTCAAGATTGTGGCTTTTGTTTGACCATGTCATTAGGGTTACTCCTTTAGAGTCCCTGCATACAGCTAGCCTACAGCTGTGGGCTATATAAATGGATGCTCAATCAAAGACACAAAGAAGGAGAACACAGAAACAGATACATAGGAAGAGAGAGTGTTCCATAGACACAGGCCCAGGAAGAGGGCTGAACCTGATAGTCTACCACTGGCATTGTGGAGAGAACAGAGCAATTGAGCCCAGAAAGAAATGAGTCCTGGAGAGAGAGATGAGCCTTATGCCAGTCTACAGGTGTGATCAAAAGATTCTGGGACCATGGATCCATAAGAAGAAGTAGGAGGCCTTGCAGATATCACCTGCCATCTTGTAATAAAATGTGGCAACAGACTTTGGGTGAGAAAGTACCTCTTTTGGTACCTCAAGCTGGATTCTTTAGGACCTGGTAACTGTAAGCTTCTACCTCAAATAAATAAACTTTATAAAAGCCAACATATTTCTGGTACTTTCCATCATCACAACTTTGGCTGACTAATACAGATGTCTACTCTACCAGTAGGGTGGCTGAGGACTGGGGAGTGGGGGTCTCCCACCTCAAGTGTTGATGTTCCTAAAAGCAGCAATTCATGAGGAAAACAAACAGGTTTCCCTGAGACTTCAATGACCTCAGTGAGTATACACTGGTATTTATGTTGCTCATCCAAGATCTGTTAAAGTTAAAATGGGAATTAAATAAAACTCTGAAGTAAAGGAAAATGTTGCAAATTGTATTTTAAAGCATTGGGAAGAATTTGGTTATAAGCCAGTACTTAAAAGGAATGAAATTCTTGTGCAAAACTGCATGGTCATAATAAATATTAGAGCAATTAGAAATAGCCTTCAAAGAGACCTTTTGATTATAATGTTATTTTTAAGTTAAACTTATTTTGTAAGATAATGAAATAATAAGTAACATTAATGACTTGTGTGTTTGAGTCTTTCTATTTGTGTCTGCCTATTTGTTCATACATCAGAATGGTAATACCAAATTAACAAATGAAAATTAATAAAAGACCTCTATTCAAATAGTTAAAAATTAAATATGTGCTTATATATGTGAAAGAATATTCCTGGATCCCAAATTAGGCTAAGCAAGATGAAAAGGTCACATAGAAATCTGAATATAGAAACTATTGGGAAAGGGAAAAGGTTTTTCCTAACCTCTTTGACCTACCCAGCCCCAAGGACCTTCTCTTTGCAAGAGCTGTGAGGGAGGTTCTAGGTGTGGCAGAATAAAACTCTATCTTTGGGGCAGTGGAATTAAAAATTAGTTTGCCCTGTAATTGGGGAATTTAAATCTTTTAACAGGAGGCATGTGTGGCTCAATTGATAGAGCTCCTGTTTACCATATGGGAGGCCCCGGGTTTGCTTCCTGGGGCCTCCTTGTGAGGGCAGGCCAGCCCGCATGGCATGGGGGGCTGATGCAGCAAGACCTCACAGCAAGGGGGAGATAAACAGACACAGAAAAAACACACAGCAAATTGACACAGCAAACACAAGCAGCAAGGGGGGGATAAATAAATAAATAAATCTTAAAAAAAATAAATAAATCTTTTAACAGCCTTAAAATAAGGGTGGTTAATAATTCTTTTACCAAATTTCAGTAAGAAAGGAAAAGTCCTTTAAAGCTATGTAAAGATCTTTTATAAATGATAATCAAAACAAATTAAACAATTATAATATATTCCAGAAACTAGCAGTCAGTATGCTGTAAAGATTATTCACAATTTTAGAATTTTATTAAAGAAAAGGGCTTTTAGTCTCCTGTGAAGGAAAGGAAAAGAACATTTCTTACATAAACGATAATTGTTTAAATTTTACTTAGCTTTGGTGTAATCTTCCTAGGTTTATAGGACACCAATTAAATAAATTAACATTATATATATTAAATCTTCAAGGTGATGAAAATTGTAATTTCATGTTTAATGAAATTAACAAAAAAATAAATTTCAAAGATAAAAGAAGAATAATCAAAAAAGAACTAAATTTCAATGGTTGCTAACTGTAATTTTAAAAGCTTATAGAAAGGTAAACTAACTAATCTAAGTGGTTATGATTAATTTTAAGAAGTTTGCAAAAACATCTTCTAAACTGAAGCTTTTAAATGGCTAATTCTAGGAAGCCATTATTAATTAGAAACCTAAATTGATATTAATAACAAGTAACTTCATAACAAGGAAACCTGTCAGAGGCCACCTCAATTAAGGTGGTGGTGTATTAGTCAGCAAAGGTGTGCTGATGCAAAATACCAGAAATCTGTTGGCTTTTTATAAAAGGCATTTATTTGGGGGTAGAAGCTTAGTTACCAAGTCATAAAACATAAGTTACTATTCTCACCAAAGTCTGTTGCCATGTGTTGGAGGAAGATGACTGTCCAGCCTTCCTCTTTCTATTGAGGCTCTATGGTCCCAGCTTCTTCCAATATCAGCTGTAGGCTGGGATAAGTCTCCTCTCTCTCCTGGGTCTCATTTCTCTCCAGGCTCAGCTTCTCTTTTCCCTTCACAAGTTCAGCTGTAGACTAACAGGCTCTTTCTCTTCCCAGGGCCTCTGCCATGTCTTTGGAGCTGTCTCTATTCCTCTGTGTTCTGCATGTTTACTTCCTGGGGCTCCAGAATCAAAACTCCCACACTCTCCTCTTACCTGTCATTTTCTCTATGAGTCTCCAACCACCAAGAGGGTGGGGACTCAAAATCCTACTGAAATGGCCAAGTCAAAGACTTAATTATATTTAATTAAGTAACAGTGAAACCTTTGAAATTCAGAAAATCAAAGGGGAGCATGCCCAGAGGAGTAGACAAGCTTACAAACAAAATACAATATCTCTTTGGAATTCATTAACAATATCAAACTGCCACAAGTGGTAGGGAAAGATAACCTTGATACCATTGAGATTTTTAGATATTCATAAAATAATGGAGAAAGTAGTTTTTCCTGTACTACTAAAGCAAAATACCTGCTAATTAACATCATCATGATAAAGGTGTAGAAGTACAAAGCAAAGTACTAAAATAGTTAAGTTCATTTGATATGTTATATGTTGCATTGGAAGTGTTTAGAAAGTGTATAAAGATTATAAGAGAGAGAATTCAATATTGTCAAACTCTCTTGTGCATTTATCCACTGTGTCCATCCACCTCAGGAGCCCATGAGGGAGGTAGGCAGAAAAAAGACTCTAGGCAGAGAAGGAAGCTTGTTCATACCAGCACAGCTGCCATCTGCTCCAAACAAACAGGCAAGCAAGCATGGTCATTCTTTATTTGCAGGGTTATTTATACACCATTAAATATACTCAAATGTTACACAGAAGGAACACAAAATGCAACTTCCCAGAATCATTTTTGCTGTGCCTAGGGAGTATGTGTACTCTGAGTCAAGGACTTTGTAAACTAAGAGCTGATTTAACAGTTGGACTGCTGCCTGGGCCTTAACCTTCACAGTTTAACCCTCACAGGCTGCTGGCTGAGTCTTAACCATTGCACGCCACCCCTGAAGGCAGCAGTTTTAGCAGCTGTAGGGGTAATCATTATGGGATAGAGAGTTAATATAAAAGTTTTCTTCAAAATTGTTGCTGTTGTTGATGGCATTGTCACTTCTACCTGCAAAGGTCAAACACTGGTTAATCTCCTTTGTAATCCTCTTCTCCAGGGAGTAATAAGAGTGAACCACTCCACATGGGGTGCCTTCAAGTTCTAAGGCTACACCATGGATTTTTTTTTTTTTTTTTTTATCATGGAGCACTGTTACAGCAGGTAACAGAATATGTTCCTGCAGCTCTATCTGGGTCTTTAGCAAGGGATCTTTTGCTGCAATTTTCAACTGGACCGGAACTGCTGTTCTATGCATAAAGTTTCTATGGGCATTACTTCACCTTGTTGGGGGTGCTAATTTAATTGTTGGACCACAGTCCAGACTTTTGCTTCACTTGCATGAGAGTGGCTTAACTATTAGTACTAAGAGTTAAAGGACTTTTTTCCCCCTTACAACAAGCTACACTGCCCACAGTTTGGCCTACTGGTCACTTTGACTAAAGTCTATTTCACACCACATGATGCTAGCCCTAGGCTGGATGGACACAGGCATCCACCTAACATATTGGCTTCAATTGGCCCTATCTGCGTATTATGCAGATTTTGAGATTTTCCCCTCCTTCTAGCTTCCAAGGGGGACCGTGTATCTTGGATGGGGGTCACCTCTGCCTCAGGGTTCAATGCTTCTGCATATCTCAGTAGACCTGTGGCTCTGTCAATGGCCATAAGGGAATATCTGCACTGCCAACACAAGTTTTGGCTTAATAAAATCTACCTAACATCTTGTGAGTGAGATACATTCTCACTCAGTTTGACCCATAGTTCTGGGCAGGGGCCTCCAATGTAACAGAGAAAATCAGGGGCACACATGACACACTGTTTAAGCAGTCTTTGTGTTCACAGCTAAGCAACAAAGGCATGCAGCCTTCATCATAGTGGGAATCTAGCATGTAGGAGTTTCTGGTGCAGCCACATAGCCACATTCTGAGTGCTTTACTTGCAAGGCAAATTTAGTAAATTGATCTACTTTATCATTACCTGGATGCAAAAGGGGTCAGTGAGCTGCTACATGTACACTCTCACTTCTTTAGACAACCCCTAATCTCATAGGTTTTCCTACATGGATTTTCTCCATGGGGATAAATGTGGGGCTGACCTCATGGCCAGCTATGAGCCGCATGGCTCACAATTTAGCCCATTGGCTACTCTGACTAAACCATAGTTCATACTCCATAGTATCTGTTTGAGGGTGCACTGCTATGATTGCCCATTGAGCTGCTTGCCCTCAGCTGACTCCTCAGTATACTGGGCCTGTTCTGGCATGATACCTACCACAGCTTTGTACAGGGAAACTTCCCTCATGGCGACTTGCAAGGGGGTCTCTGGGTCCAGTGTTCTAGTATACATTAAGGGACTTAAAACTTGCTGCACTTCTTTACTCAATGGACTGGAAGCAAATGTGCTTCTCTGTTCTAAATAGGTCCCCCACTTAGCCAGGGTTGCCATCTGGGTCATGCCAATTCCTGGCCCGGTGACCCAATTTTGCACCCACCCTTTTATGGAATAGGTGATGAATATCTTTACCAGGGCTTCCCAGATTATGGTTTCAGTACTCTGTGTGGCAGCACACACACAGCTGCCAATTGCTTCCCTATGAGACTATAGTGCTTCTCTTCTTGTGTCCATAGCTGACTGCAAATTTGCAAGAGAATCAGAGGTTAACATTACATCATCAATGTAATGATATACCTGAATGGTATTGGCATGTGGCCTCTTTTCTAGGTCTCTAGCCACTAAACCATGACAAATGGTGGGGCTGTGAACATAGCCTATAGGCAATACAGTAAAAATCCATTGTCGACCTTCCCACGTGAAGACAAACTGATTCTGCACTTCATCAGCAATGGTGATGGAGAAAAAAGCATTTGCTGAGTCTAAAACAAAATGATAAGTCCCCAGAGTCAAAGTCAAAGTATTCATTAGGTCAAGAAAAGAAGGCACAGCTGTATGTAAAGGAGGAACTATCATGTTGAGCTCTTGATTGTCAACATTCATGTGCCATGTCCAATTGGGCTTACAGATGGGCCACACTGGAGCATTAAATGGGCTCCAGACCTCACAGAGGATTTGTACCTTGACCAGTTCTTTAATAGTTGATGATATTTCTTCATGCTTTCCTGGCAAACAGTAGTGCTTTATGGTCACTTCCTATGTGGTTCAGGCAACACAACAGGGGCATGTCTTCCCCTGTCACCACTAGATGAACCTTGGTCTGTTGGCTCATCTTTCTGAGACTAGTCATCATGGCTATTCCCTCAAGGAGGCAGTAGCCTGTTGCATGAACAGGTCCCTCATCTGACTCGTAAACCTCTCAGCATCAGGCCTTTGGTTATTGGTGTCAAAGACAGCACTGTGCATGCCCATTTCCCAGACTACTTGTACAAGGTCAGCGTATGTAGTCTACCAGCTCACCAAATCTGGCAACTTTCCTGCATTATTTCAGACCATACAAAAGGCTGTCTGGAGCCACTCCATCAATGAGTGTGTGGGATTTCCTCTATAGCATTCTGCTGCATATTTAAGAGATGCTGGCACAGCAAGGGATGGCCAGTAAATGATGCTAACTTCTTTATCTCAATTTCAGAGCACAAAATGCCATCCACCCCCACATCTCACATATGCAGCAGCCAAGCAGCTATGGGCTTTCTCAGCTTCTGCTGAACTGTCATCCCAATTCAACCAGTCCTGCCTGCATATAGTGAAAGTACACAGTGTGCTGGATGACATGGTATGGCCCCATGGGGGCCTCTTCTTGCCCCATGTTTTGGTCATATTTCATCTTCTAAATAACAACTGGACAAGCTCATCAGATGGGTCTTACTTCTTCTTCCTCATCCAAACTACTGCTAAATGACACATCTCAGGACTCTAGCTGCACACGTGACTGCTGCAGTTGCTCATGCAACTGGTAAATTTCCCTCTTCTCTTCCTGTAAGTGGCTAGCCTGTTTCAATATTTTTGGGGTGTTGTCCCCAAGCCACTTGTGGTTTCATATCACCCAACAGGGGCTCAGCCTGCTACAGGGCACTCAGTAAAGCTGCTGGTGTGTTATCTGGGATCTCAGCAGGACAGAAACATCAGCAGGACAGCCACTCTGCCACTCTGGCCCACATACAGGTGGGTAGCAACCCAGGGCCCATATCCCTTACCTCCTCCTCAGCCAAAGGAGCAGTGGGAGAACACATCAAATGCTGCTGACTATGTAATTTGCCCACTGTGTCCATCCACCTCAGGAGCCCATGAGATAGGTAGGCAGATAAAAGACCATAAGCAGATAGGGCAGCTTGTTCATACCAGCAGTGCCACCATATGCTCCAGATAAACAAGCAAGCAAGCATGGCCTTTCCTTATTTGCAGGGTTATTTATGCATGATTGTTATTACTCAAATATTACAAAGAAGGAACACAAAATGCAGCTTCCCAGAATCATTTTTGCTGTGCCTATGGAGTATGTGTACTCTGAGTCAAGGACTTTGTAAACTAACAGCTGATTCAACAGTTGGACCACTGCCTGGGCCTTAACCTTCACAGTTTATCCCTCACAGCTTAACCCTCCCAGGCTGCTGCCCAAGTCTTAACCATTACAGCACTCAAACCAGGTCCCAATACTCTGGATGGTTCCTCTCCTCTTGAGATTTAGCTAAGGTTCATCACTGACCCCTAAAATAATAAAAGTATCCACTATATCTCTGAACATGCTCCCGAAGCAGCTGGGTTGTACATTGCAGTTTCAAACTGCTGCAGCAGCCAGTGATGGCTTGATATTGCCAGGTTTATAATGGATATTGCCTCCAGACTGGCTCTGTTTCATAGTGCTAAAGGATGCTATGAACCAGGTTGGTGAAACACTGGAGCCTTAGCTTCCTAGTTTCTCTAAGATAAACAGTGCTGCAGCATGCTGGCTGTGTGAAGGACATACCAAGTGAAGCAATGATTACCAGCTCAAAGGGAAACTTATGCATTCATTAGTGAATTTAGTATTAAATACTGTACCTATATCTCTTATTCTAGTTCATATGCAGTGGGATATTGAACATTCTAAAAGTCTAGATAAAGTTAATTCAATTCTAAAGAGTTAATGAATGTGCCTATAAGACAAAAATGGCTCCCTTAAGTACTGCCTTCATTTTGCTTGCCATATGCCTGGCTTGCTGTTGCCTACACTGTTTTTGTGAGTTTACAACTAGGGCATTGTCTATCTTCATACCTATCCTAGCTGTCCTAAGCCAAGCCACAACCATGGGCCCTGGGGTTGGGAATTTATATCAAACCCAGCAGGTCTACTACAATTTCTCCCTAGAGGTAAACAAAAGCATAAGAGAATTTAAGGAAGAATATTGTTTCCCATCAATTTTGGGAGATTCATCCTCTGAAGACACCTGGCCTTTCTCACTCTCATGGTCAAGCATGCTGTGGCTTTTTTGGTCCACTTACCACCACCATTTTTATACTTTTAAGTAGGACCATGTATCTTTAAAATTCTTATTAAGTTTATTTCTTACAGAAACAATGTCTTATTAGTTATGCAGGGATTTCATCCAGTTCCAACCAGGGTGCCATACTTCCCCTACAGAGCAGGAATTAGCTACAGAAGAATGGCCATCACCCTTCAGCACCCTCTTAAGAATAAGGGTGTAAACTTTCTGAGGGGGGAGTTGAGGCAGGTTAGTATGGTGAAAGGGAGAAGGTGGCTGAGTCCAGGAGACATCTTGGCCAACAGACAACATGGCTAGCAGACAATATGGTCAGCAGACAATAAGGCTATCAAACCACGTGGCTGTGAGACATTGCCCAGAAACCTCCTGAGGGATGCCATGAGAGCCTGGAATGAGAATCTCATTTGGAATGAGAATCTTTTGTGGTCAAGGGATTGCCCAGACACACACAAAAGGTGTCACCATTGGACCCTAAGAAGTGACAGGTGACACAACCAATCAGAACAGCAAACAGCTGGGGCCTTGCCCAAGCAAAAATGAACAGAGAGGAAAGAAAACTTTAAAAAGGCCTGACCAGGAGTCCCATGCACACAACTCACCTTGCAATATGGCAGTGTTCCGTGCTTGGACCATGTACTTTTCTTGTTTTCCTCTTTTTTTTTTTTTAATATTTATTTATTTATTTACTTTTCATCCATTTTTAACACCGCCCCCCCATTTCTGCTGTTTTTGTGTCCATTCACTCGGCAATTCTGTGTCCATTTCCTGCCCTCTCTTCTCATCCTTCTCCTGTCTTCACTGGGATTCAACCCTGGGAATCTCCAATGTGGGAGAGAGGCATTCTGCCACCTGAGCCACCTCAGTTCTTGTTTTTTTTTTTTTGGCTCATTTAGTCTTGGCTCTCCCCTGCATCACTCTCCTGCTATGGCACTCTCCAGCTATGTCATCATCTTGCTGCATGTGGTGCACACATGCATGGGGCCTGGTGGTGCACCTGTTTGTGGGACCTGACAGCACACCCACTCATGGGGCCTGATGGTGCACAAGCATGTGCATAGGGCCTGGGGTTGGGACCTGTCAGTGCATGAGTGCGGCACACCCAAACTTATGCATGGGGCCTGGGGGTGGAGCCTGTCAATGAACCCACTCACAGGGCCTGACAGCACACCCATGAGCTCCTCTTGTGGGGACTGATGGCACACCCATGCATGGGGCCTGGGGTGGGGCCTGGTGGCTCACCCACTCAAGGAGCATGATGGCACACCCACAAGTCCCCTCTTATGGGGCCTGACAGCACACCCATGAATGGGGCCTGGGGGTGGGATCTGGCACCACATCCACTCACAGGGCCTGATAGCACACCTGCACATGGGGCCTGGGAGCTCATCCACTCATGGGGCCTGATGGTGCACCTGCTCACAAGGACTGGCACTCACATTCTATATTTTTTCTTTATTTTACCAGAAGGTTGTGGGGATCAAACCGAGGTCCCTCCATATGGGAAATGGATGCCCAGCCATTTGAGCAGCATCCATGCCCTTTCTTGCTTCTTAATACACCTTTACTCCTTTGCCTATCCTATGGCAAGTCCTTAAATCATTTCATGCAACATAAACCAAGAACCTAGAAGCCCAGAATCCAGAGCCATCTTGTAACAACAGAAGCCACTTGATCTTTTCCCAAAAAATAGTTGTTTAGCTTTAAATAATTAAAAATATTAGTGCTATAAATGGTGGTGACTCCCATGATGTGGGAGGCATGAGTAGAGAAGGCTTCATGCTTTCTTGAAGGGGAATTTATTTTAAGGATAGTGATCAGAATGGATATATAGGACACAGAGATTATGATGAGATAGCATTTAATGGGGCTAGTGAAAATAGTAATCATGATTTCAGTGTCAGGAGTACAAGTGCAGGGCAGGGCTAAAATTGGGGTTAAGACACAGAAATAGTGATAGATTAAAGAATTCTCCTCAAGCTGCAGATCTCTTAAACTGAAAACAACTTTTCTCCTTCTAATATACAAAGGAAGGACAGTTATAGAATAAATGTTCCCATGGCAATAAGGAGACATTGGAATGTTAACAGGGGTCATAGTTTCCAATCAGTTCCAAGACCATGCAGGGCATTGTCAATTGGATTTCAAGGTCTATGACTCATCAATAGAATGATGCTTTCTCCTCAGGGCCTGATGGATAAGAAGCCCCACCCTTTGCAAATACTTGCACAGCCCCCATGTTCTTGGCTACAACCTCTTCAAGCATCTCAGCGACTGCTGAACTCTAAGCTCCACAATCTGTGAGCACCTGGGTGGTGACCAGACTCTTCCAAATACCCTGTGAATAAACTGCATCCTCTGAGAAAACTGAGGTGGAGGCAATACTCTCCACAATCTCTGAGACACAGTCTCAAATTTAACAGAAGTGTGGGGTGGCAGCCAAACTCTCCCCAATATGCAGAGGATGTGCTCAACCCTCTCTGAAGCTTGGGATGATAGCACTTTTCTTGAACAATGAAGTAGAAGGTCCCCCCACTTCAAATGTCTGTACATATTCACCTTTTCCACATACATGGGTGGGTCTACTCTCTTGATCTGAGAAGATGTCTTAAATACAGACCACAGCTTCCATGGTTCTGTCCTTGAAGACATTTTTACTTCAATATGTGTCTTTACTGTCCCTTTAAGTCCAGGCTGGCAGTGGTTCCAATCATACAGAACTTGCACAATACTTGTTGGTTTTGCATATAGCACAAAGGGGTCCCAACTGTCAAACAATATGACTTTCCACAAATCCCTTCTGGATAACTGTGTTTCCAATCTTCACTTGCTCTAAAATCACTCACTGGTTCCAAGTTTGGTTGGTCACAATAAGCAAAATTCTTTGGGGACTTGTTTTTATGAATCTCAGAATATTTTTTCATTATTAGACATTTTAATTATTTCAGTAATAATAATACTAAATAAAAAAAAAGACAAAGAAACAAGAAAATTACTCACCTCCAATCTCTCTGCTTACTCTGCTGTACATAGCTGCTATTTCTGGCTATTCTTTTTATTTATTGAGCAATTTTATTGAGATATATACACATACTATATGATCTACATAAAGTGTAGAATCAGTGGCTTTGAGTATAATGACAATGTTGTGCTTTCATCAACACAAAATTTTTTTTGAAGAATTTTATTACACCAAAAAGAAAAAAAAAACTCCACACCCCTTAGCAGTTCTTCCACAGCCCTACATAACCACTAATCTAATTTCTTTATAAACTGATTTATATTTATATTTTATATAAATTAAATCATACAATATGTAGTACTTTGATTCTGGACTGTTTCACTTAGCGTAGTGTATTTTTTTGTCTGATATTAGCATCTTGTAGTATTAATATACATTTGTTCAGTTTCAAAGAAAAATGGTTTCATATATGCAATTTACCTATATTCATATTTCACATGCAGTTTTACTATGCTATACAGTCCCATGTTGCATTTTTTAGCTTTCCTTTTAGTAATATACATGACCTTGGATTTCCCTTTAAACCACTTTAAAACCACATAATAGTACTGCTAGTTACAAACATTATGTTGGGCTTCCACCTTTTCTATTCATTTCCAAAGATTATCACACATCCTTTTTTCAATTCTGCAAAAGTTATCCCCAAGCTTTCTGTTCTCTAATCCCATTCTATTTTCAAGTGACCAATATTCTAATTATTATCTCCATGAGGTGACACAATATATTTAGTTCATAGTAGGGCATTCATACAGCATTTGTCCTTTTGTGTCTGGCTTCATTCACTCAACATAATGTCTTGAAGTTTCATCCATGTTGTTATTTGCCACATGATTTCACTTCTTCTTTCAGCTGCATAATATCCATCATGTGAATACACCACAGTTTTTTTGTTCATTCATTGGTTGATAGACACCTGGGTTGTTTCCAACTTTTGGCAGTTATGAATAACACTTCTATGAACATGAATGGGCAGATGTCTGTTCATGCCATTGCTCTCAGTACTTCAGACTATATACCTAGTAGTGGTATTGCTGGGTCACATGGAAAATCTATATTCATCTTCTTTAGGAGCTACCAAACAGTCCGCCACAGTGGCTATACCATTCTATAATCCCTCCAACAGTGAATAAGTGTTTGTATTTCTCCATATCCTCTCCAAAACTTGTAGTTCTCTGTCTTTTTAATATTGACCATTCTAATAGGTTTGAAATGGTATCTCATTGTTGCTTTGATTTACATTTCCCTAGTTGCTAGTTATGATGACCATTTTTTATGTGTTGTTTTGCCATTTGTGTTTCTCCTCTGGACAAATGTCTATGCAAGTCTTTTGCTCATTTTTTAATCATGTAACTTTGTCTTTTAATTTTTAAGTTATAGCATCTATTTATATATCATGGATATTAAACCCTTGTCAGGTATGTGATTTCCAAATGTTTTCTCCCATTGAGTCAGCTGCCTTTTCACCCTTTTGACAAAATCTTGTGATGTGCACAGTGTTTAATTTGAGGAGGTCCCATTTATCTATTTTTTTCTTTTGATGCTCGTTCTGTGGGTGTAAGGTCCAAGAGACCACCACCTACAAAAATGTCTTTAAGATGTTTTCCTACATTTTTTTTCCTAGTAGTTTTATGGTGCCGGCTTTTAAATTTAGGTGTTTGCCCCACTTTGAGTTGATTATGGTATAGGGAGTGAGGTAGGGTCCTCTTTCATTATTTTGGTTATGGATATCTAGTTCCCCCAGCACCATTTGTTGAAGAGCATGGTTTTGGTAGGTTTATCAAAAACTAGTTGGCTATAGAGGTGAGGGTTTACTTCTGAACTCTCAATTCTAGTCCACTGATCAATGTGTCTATGTTTATGCTAAAACCATGCTATTTTTTCCACTGTAGCTTTGAAATCTATTTCAAGGTCAAGCAGTGAAATTTCTTCCACATCAATCTTCTTTTTTAGAATGCTTTTGGCTAATTGGTTGCAGTTTCTTTTCTAAATGAATTTTGTAATTGTCTTTTCAATTTGTGTAAAGCAGGCTTTGAGAATTTTGATTAGTATTGGATTGAATCTATAAAAGATTCCATATCTTCTTGATATTTAGTTTTCCTATTCATGAACATGGAATGTCTTTCCATTTGTTTAGGCCTTTATTGATTTCTTTTAGCATTGTTTTGTAGTTTTCTTCATATAGTTCCTGTACTTCTTTGGTTAAATCGATTTCTGGGTATTTGATTCTTTTTGTTGTTATTGTAAATGGAATTTTCTCCTGATTTCTTCCTCAGATTGTTCAATATTAGTATATAGAAACATTACTGAATTTTGTGTGTTGATCTTGTATCTTGTCACTTTGCTGAACTTGTTTATTAGCTCAAGTATCTTTGTGGCAGACATTTTAGAGTTTTCTAAATATAGGATCATGACTTCTCAAACAGTGAGAGTTTTACTTCTTCTTTTCCTATTTGGATGCCTTTTATTTTTTTCTTGTCTAATTTCTCTAGCTAGAACTTCTAGCACAGTGTTGAATAATAATGGTGACAGTGGACATCCACTGGAAAGAAATGTTGTGTATTACAATAATTGATTTTCTTATGTTGGTTGAACCACTCTTGCATATCAGGAATAAATATGACTTTGTCATGATGTATAAGTCTTTTGATATGCTGTTGAATTAGATTTGCAAGTATTTTGTTGAGAATTTTTACATCTATGTTCATTAGAGAGATTGGTCTGCAATTTTCTTTTCTTGTACTGTCTTTATGTGGTTTTGGTATTAGGGTGATGTTGGCTTCAAAAAAATGTGTTGGGTAAATTTTTCCTCCCCTTCAAGTTTTTGGAAGAGTTTAAACAGTATTGGTGCCAATTCTTGTCAAAGTGCTTAGTAGAATTCACTTGTGAAGCCATCTAGGCTTGGACTTTTTTTTTGTTGTGAGATTTTTGATGATGGACTCAATTTCTTTGAAAGTGATTGGTTTGTTAAGTTCTTGTATTCTTGTAGTGTCTGTGTAGGTTGTTTGTACATTTCTAGAAATTTGTCCATTTCATCTAGGTTGTCTAGTTTTTTGGCTTACAGTTTCTCTTAATAACCTCTTATGATCCTTTTTATTTCTGTGGGTTCAGATATAACTTCACCCTTTTCATTTCTGATTTTATTTTCGTATTCTCTCTTTTTATTTGTTAGCCGAGCTAGGGGTTTGCCAATTTTATTGATCTTCACAAAGAACCAGTTTTGGTTTTATTTTCTCTATTGTTTTTTTTTTTGTTGTTGTTGTTGTTCTCAATTTCATTTATTTATGCTTAATTCTATATTATTTTTTTCCTTGTTCTTGCTTTAAGAATGGTTTTCTCTTCTTTTCCATTTTCTCCAGTTACTCACTTAGAAATTTGATTTTATCTTTTTCTTTTAATATAGACATTTAGGGCTATAAATTTCCCTCTCAACACTGCATTTGTGTATTCCATAAGTTTTCATAAGTTGTGTTCTCATTTCCATTCATCTCAATAGAGGTACAAATTTTACTAACATTTTCTTCTTTAAACTACTGGTTATTTAGAAGTGTGTTGTTTAGCATCCACACATTTGTGAATTTACCTGTTTCCTGTCTATTATTGATTTCCATTTTCATTCCATTAAGATCTGAGAAGGTCCTTTGCATAATTCCAATCATTTTATATTTATTGAGTCCTGCATTGTGACCTAACATGTGGTCTATCTTTAAGAAAGTTCTATGGGCACTTAAGAAGAATGTATGACCAATGAGTTTGGGTGCAAAGTTCTGTATATGTCTGTTAAGTCTAGCTTACTTATCATATAGTTCAAGTTTTCTTTTTCTTTGTTGATCTTCTGTCTAGTTGTTCTATGTAATGATGTGAGTGGTGTATTGAAAGCTCCAACTATTATTGTAGAGTTGTCTATTTCTCCCCTCAGTTTTGCCAGAGTTTGCCTCATGTGTTTTGGGGCACCCTAGTTAGGCCCAAAGATATTTATGACTGTTATTTTCTCCCAGCAGATTGTCACTTATATTAATATATAATGTCCTTCTGTATCTCATAACTTCTTGCATTTAAAGTCCAGAGTTCCCCTGGTGTCCTAAACCATAGATTTTTTCCAGTGATTTTTCTGTGAGAGAATATAGCTCCATATTTTCTATTCTGCCATCTTCTCAGATGTCCAACCCGAATTCTCAGAATTTTGCAAATCATAAATTTCTGGCTTCTTTGTACCCAGGAGATCAGTTCTTAGCTTACCCCTTTCCTCTCATATTTTACTTTACCCTCCCAGGAGAAACCAAGTCAAATATTTCACCTTTAGTTAAGAAGTATCCTCCAAAAATATCCAAGCTCATTACTTTCAAATTATAGTTTCCATCTGACATCAGAACACAATTTTGCCGAGTTCTCTCCTACTTTAATGCAAAGGTCACCTTTGTTACAGTTTGCTATGATACATTCAACATTTCTGTCTCAGCCCTCTTTGTAAGTACCTTTAACATCCATATTTCTACAGTCTCCGCAAGAACAATCTAGGTCTTTTCTATCAAGTACCTCACAATTTTTAAAGAATCTACCCTTTACCTATTTATAAAGCCATTCCCATATGTATGCTATTTACAATAGTAAAACTTCACTTTATTGATACCAACATCTGATTTAGTCCACTAGGCTGTTGAATTTATTTGCCAGACAGCTTATAGTTCTGAGGCTGAGAAAAAATGTCCAAATCAAATTATCATCAGGCAATCCTTTCTCCCCAAAGACCAGGCACTGGTGATTGTCCCGTCCCGTGGGACGATCAAATGGGGCTCAGGACCTGTGAAGAAAAGAATGGTATGGGACAAGGAGACACGAAGAATGACAGCAAGACAGGATTCTGATCAAGCTGCAAAAGTTTATTGAAGAAGCAGGGCTTATATACTCTAAAGGAGGAGGATGTGGATTGGTGGGTTAATGACGGGTGGTGGCCAGGGATTGGTGAGTGCTGTTGCTGGGGAGGAAGGCAGAAAACTTTTAGGCGTGAAAAGAGTATACTTTTGGCATGAACTTCTCTTAACTTCCGTGAAGAAGGCTAGCTGTTCTTTGTTCTTTGTTTCAGCCTTAGCGGCCATCTTACATATACTGATACTGCTGACAAGGTATATGATCTGAGTGCTACCGTGAAGGTGTCCATCAGGTGATCCTGGATTTCTCTGTCATATGGTAAGGCAGATGGTGGTATCTACTGTGCTCTCCCTTATCCAAGATTCCTTGCCTTCATTTTCTTGCTTCTGTAACTCTTTTTCTGTATTAATCTCATTTATAAAGGTCTCCAGTAAGAGGATTTTAAGACCCTCTCTGGGCCATGCCTTTATTGAATTAACTTAATCAAAATGTCTTTACTGTAAGTAACTTAATGAAAAGGTCCCATGAAAATAGGTTCACACCTACAGGAATGTACCTGCTTTAAGAACATGATTTTCTGTGGTATATACAGTCCAAACTACCACAATAAGCATGATACAATAAACAAACTAGACCTAACAGACACATGCAGAACATTTCACCCATCAAGAGTAGAATACACATTCTTCTCTAGTGCAGCTGGATCATTCTCCAGAAAAGAAAATATCTTAGATCACAAAACAAATCTTAATAAGTTTAATAGTATTGGAATCATACTATGACTTTTTTTTTCATCTGTAGAATGATGTTAGAAATAATTAACAGAGAAATAGTTGGAAAATTCACTACCAGGTGGAAATTAAAAAAATACAGACTTAAACAACCAATGAGTCAAAGAAGAAATCACAGAGTGATATAGGAAATAGCTTGAAGCATATTAAAAGCACAGATGATATCAAAACTTACAGGATGCCTCAAAAAATGGTGAGATGTAAATTTATCTCAAAATTATTACAAAAAAGAAGAAATGCCACAAATATGAGAACTAACTTCACAATTTTTGTTGCTGGATACTAAAAATAGGATAACAAAATAAACCCAAATAGAGCAGTTGGAATGAAATAAAAAATCAGACTTGAAAAAATAAAATAGAGAACAAAACACAATATAAAGGGAAATAATAAAATAGAGAACAAAAACACAATGGAAAGAGTCAACAAAGCAAAAAATTCTTTCTTTCTAAAGATAAATACAATTGACAAAAGTTTAGCTAGATAAACAAAAAAAGAGGACTTAAGTAACTAAAATCAGAAATGATAGGTGGGATATTAACATCAATCCCACAATAATAAAAAGGAGGATAAGAGGATCCTGTAACAGGGGTTTTATTGGTACTTGGGAATCATCCTGAGTGACATTCCAATGACAGATACAGGCCATTTTATATCATCACAAAACATACATAACTGTGTGGGAAAGAGTGTAGACTACAATGTGAACTATGGTCCATGTTTAATGGCAAAGCCCCAGGATGCATTTATCAATTGCAATGAATTTGCCACACTAATGAAGGATGTTTATGTGGGAGGGGATGGGAGGTGTGGGGAGGGGGCAGATGGAAATCCCTATAATTTTTGTGTAACATTAATGTAATCTTTGTATCTTTTTAAAAATTTAAAAAAATAAAAAAGAGGATAGTGTAAGCAACTACTTCCTTACAATTTGGATAACCAAGATGAAATAAACAAATTCTTAGAAGCACACAAAGTAGTTACACTGACTCAAGAAGAAATAGAATATCACTACAGACCAATTACAAATAAAGAAATCAAGTCAGTCAGTAATCAAAAAGCTCCTAACACAGGAAATCACAGGACAAGAATTTTTCACTTGTGAATTTCACCAAATATCCTAAAAAAACACTAATCCTGCTCAAATTCCTCCAAAGTTTTGAAACAGAGTGAATACTTATTAACTCATTTTATGAGATGAGTGAGCATCATACTAATACAAAAACCAGATTAAGTATAGAACCACCATATACCCCAGCAATCTTACTACTCAGCATATACCCAAAAGAATTGAAATCAGGGACACAGCTATTTGCACACAGATATTCATAATGGCATTATTCTCATTATTGGCAAAGGATGGAAGCAAACCAAGGGTCCATCAAGTGATGAATGGATAAATAAATTGTGTTATATACATAAAATTGTATATTATTCAGCCATAAAAAGGATAGGAAATTCTAATACATGCTACAACGTGGATGAACCTTGAAGACATCATGTTGAGTAAAATATATCAGATTCAAAAGGACAAATATCTTATAGTCCCTTAGACTTGAAACAAGTAGAATGAGGATAATCAAAGAGTCAGAATGTAGAATATAAGATTCCAGGGACTGGGTTGCTGGTAATGAATGGGGAACTAATTCTTAATGTGTACAGACTTTCTATTTAGTTTGTTGTAAAGTTTTGGAAGTGGATATGAAAAATGCAAGGTAGTTATGAACTCCAAAAAAAATTAAAAAGAAAAATTACTTAACACTGGCTAATATGTATGAATGTTCCAGGATCTCAAAAACTAGTTGATCTTTAGTGGTTCATGTAATGTTAGATCCTTTCTCATTCTTATTGCTACAGTTATCCTCTGTCTATGAGAAACATACTTGGATTTATCATCATTCCTAAATTTATACTAAATAAAGAAATCTAAAAGACATGAACTTATATAACTTAAACACACATCAGTTTCTTTCTGTCTTAATAATTTTGCTTTTTAATTTTGTTCTAAGAAGTATTTATTTGAAAACACCTTAACAATGGAAAGTTACTTTTATTTAAATGACATTCACTCATTTCCCAGCAATGATGCTGGTCCTATGACTCCCCCAGGTCAGTCCCATCAGGTCAAAGTAATTAAATAGTTAATTCTTAAATGTTCAATCATGACTATCTACAATAATTTTATGGACTTCAGACTCTAATCAAATATGTAAAGAGAATCCATATATCTCTATTAGAATGGGCATGTGTTTGATATTAGAGTGTAGTTTAAATATATACTTAAAATTCATCTAAAACAATAAGCAAATAAATATTCAGAGTCACAACATTGACTATAATGTGAACATCAAGTTGTCATATAAAAAAATTAAGCTCAATTAAGCTGCATCAACTTAAGTTTTGTTTTTCTAATTACTGTCTTTTGGGAAGTTTATTCTGTAAGGAAGAAAAATTATTTCCAAAGTACTTCTAAATATCCATCTCTGGCAATAATTTATAATTTTTTACCATTCCAGGATCTTTTTAAATGCTTCTACCATTCTTAAAATGATTTCAAACTGTTAAGGTAAAGCTCAGTCAAGTTGGTTCCTTGGTTTTTCAGTTTAATTGTTCTTTCAAATTATCAGAAATAATCTTTCTGTGGTAAGGGAAGTAGTGAGCACCAGGAAAGGATACTTTAACTTATGTCTAAAAATACCAGGCCAACAATTATTTCAATAATAAGACCAAAATATATGTCAAGTTAACATGCAAAAAATTCCCCCGTTTTTTCCATAAAAGTAGAATGCAAAGGGTGAAAACTCGTCATTGCCCATTTTTTTCTCTCTTAAAAGTCAATATGGAATAATGGTATATTGAAATTTCAAGTTAATAATGATTTACTCTTCTTATCTCAACTTAATTTTCTTTCCCTTATTCTTAAATTCATTTATTTTCTCTAAGGAATGTGCTCAAGCCAGCATACCTATAAGAGTGATGCCAGGATTCCAACTTAAACTTCCTGGCTACAGAGATCCTTTTGTTATGGTCTTTATTTTTTACATAGAATGAAAAAAAACAGGCTGATCTTTCAACTTTGCTAACTATATTATCAGGCTTCCAGAAAATTCCATATGAAATAGTGATGCTCTTCATTTTGTCAATGGCAGAATGAAAGAGATAAAGGAAACCATGTAAGAAATCTTAGAAGATTATTATCCACAGTTTTGTCAAAATATTCAATTGATTGATACAAGCAGGATTTGTAGTTTTGAGTCTGAGTGATCAATATTGAAGTCATAAAAAGAAGAATGAGAAATAGGAGGAGAAAGAAGAGAAGGAGGAGGTTGAGGAGAGGTAGTAGTAGCATTTGTAGATGAAGATAATAAAGACAAATGCATAAGATCAGTTATACCTACAATGATTCAGAGGTTCCTTTCCATTTTCAAGGTGGAAGACTAGAACTCCAAATATATATTCTACAAGAAAGTGTTGCATTATAAAGAAAGGAGGTATTTGAAGTCACAACAATGAATATGATTTAAAGGAAACAAGGAACTTCCCATTTTACTTAATATTTAAAATCTGAAAAGAACATTCCATTAGCCCTAAAAATTAAAAAAGATATTATTCTACAAAATCATAACTTTTCATGAGCCAATCAGGAATTTGAGCTTGGAAATATCCATGTAATCAACTACCAAGAAAAGACCAGCCTCTCCAAGAAGAGATCTGAGAAATGAACTGTTTCACATTTGATAATGGGTTGGAGAAAGATGTGGCCACTGTAGGAATAACACACATAAATTTCACATAAATTTGTACAGGTAACTGATGACTAGAGTGCTAATTGGGAAAAGCACTGAGCCTTAAGTTCAAGAGATTTGCATTCACTCTTAATATCTTCCCTACAGGTTTGTACCAAGTGCACATGACAAAGACAAGGGACAGACTGGGAGACCTTCAATCAACCCAAGGAATACTGAATAGCCTGCTCCTCCTTTCTTACTAAAGTAGGAGTTGCTATTGCTTCCTGAGTAATATGATAGACAAAATTTATTGAGATGTCCAATCATAGAATTTCTCCTCATTTCTGAAAACACAAATTTGCTGTCAAATTGATGGCTATTTAGAAAGATATAATAGGCTCTTTCCAAAACCCTCTTAGAAACTGCATATTTTCACATGGCATGTGTTCTTCCTCAGTGCAATGAGTAGTAAAATGAAGTTGTTCAACTACAGTTGTTCTTGGTGGTCTTTATCCAAAAGCATTGGCAATTACTATTTTTAAAGATCTTTGGGAGAGGATTTACAGCATGCATGATTATGTGAGAATTTTCACCACATAGATGTAGTCATTAATGAAATGAGAGAAATAAAACTTTTAAAAAGCACACACACAGTAAAAGATGTTAAATTTCCGTTAATAATATCATCAGTAGAGTCCTTATAGATGAAAAAAAGAATCAGTGCACTTGATGGTAAGCCAGTAGGAAGTAAAACAGAAAAAAAGAAACAAAACAGAAAAAATAAAATGGAGTTGTAACATTGCCCAAGAGCCATGGGAAAATATCAAACAGTGCAATATACATATATTTAGAGCACTACAACAAAAATAGAGAGTGCATCGGAAGAAATATTTAAGGTGGTAATGACCAAAACATCTCTAAAAATGAGGGAAGACATGAAATCACTGGTTCATGAATGGTAAATGTCCACAGGAAGGTTAAATATAAGTAACAAATCAACTGAAAACAAAACACATCTAGATTCACTCTCTCAGAAGTAAAACAAGGAAAAATAGAAATTTATTAAGGAAATTGTATTAGTCATCCAAAGGAGTGCTGATACTAAATACCAGAAATCAGTTGGCTTTTATAAAGAGAATGCATTTGAGGTAGAAGCTTATAGTTACCAGGCCATAAAGCATGAGTTACTTCCTTCACCAAAGTCTTTTGCCACATGTTAAAGCAAGATGGCTGATGACACCTGCAAGGGTCAGCCTTCCTCATCCTCTTAAGGCTCCATGGTCCCAGCTTCTTCCAATATCAGCTGTAGGCTGGGATAAGTCACATCTCTCTCCCAGGGCTCATTTCTTTCTGGGCTTATCATCTCTGCTTTCTCTCCAAGGCCAGCTGTAAACTATTAGGCTAATGACTCATCTCTCTTCTGGGGTCTCTACCATTCTTAATGGAGGCTTCTTTCTTCCTCATGTATCGGCTTCTCTGTGTATTTACTTCCCAGGGCTCCAGCTCAAAAACTCCACTTTCTCCTCTGCTGTGTAATTTTTTTTCTGTGTGTCCCTACCCAGCAATGGCACAGGGATAAAACATCCCACTGACATGGCCCAATCAAAGCCCTAATCACAACTCAATCAAGTAAAAGTGAAACCTCTGAATCCAAGACAATCTCATATGCCCAGTGGAACAGACCATTTCACAAGAATAATCCAATAACTATTTTTGGAATTCATAAACCATATCAAACTTCTATACTCCATATTCTGAATTCCAAAAACGGCATTACAATATTTTTAAAAAATCTTAAATCAGCAACATTGTAAGTACAAAATCATATCATAATCAATCTAAAGTAATATGGTTTGTCTTGGGGAAATTCTCCTCTGGCAGTAGACCTCTTAAATTTACAAAACAATTTACCTGCTTCCAATACACAAATGAACAGGCAAAGGATAAACATTTTCTTTACCATAAGGGGAAATTGGGAGGGAAACATGAGTCATGGGTTCTCTGTAGTTCAATAAAACTGCAAAGCATACTTCATTACATTTCAAAGTCTGAGCATCATTCTCAAGATGATGCTTTCTTCTCCCTGGGCAACATGGGGACCCACCCTTTCCACAGGCTTGCCCAATGGCCATTTTCTTGGTTCCTCCCTCATCAAGCATCTGGGTGGCAACCAAACTCCAGACCACACCCCCCAAGAATGTTGGGGTGATGGCCACACTTTACTCAATCTCTGGGATAGAGTCTAATTCCCCTTAGTACAGTGAGCTGGAGGCAACATTATTCCTACTCTCTGACGTACAGGCCCAACACTGTCAGGGCAATGAGTTGGTGACCTGGCCTTCCCTAATTCATGGAGGGAAGCCTCACCACTCTCAGACCTATGGGTTGTTGACCTTAACCTCCCTAATTCTTGGGGAATGTGCTCCATCCTCTCTGTACACTGGGGCTGCAAATCTCTCCCTGAAGAACAGGAAGGAATATCTATTCTCTTGAACTTCTGGGGCAAACTCACCCCCTTTGTACACATTGATGAGATTCCTCTCTTCACCCGAGAAGTGTCTTAAATCCATATCTCAGCCTCCATGGTTTTTCTCTTAAAATTGTTTCTCCTTTGATTTCTCCCTTCCCTGTCCTTTTTATTCCAGGCTCATAATGATTTTATACATACTGCTGTCTCAAAAATTTTTTGGTTTAGCATGCAAGAAACAGAGGTCCAAGTCATCAGACAGTAAGATTTTCCAATAGTCTTTCCTAGATAACTGCATCTTCAATCCTCATTTACAAGTCCCAAGTTTTGTTAAGTCTTCAGGTGGGGCACTATCATCTGGGTGATTCATTTCCAGAGGCTTAGAATTTCCAGAATAGGTTTCTGGTTTCTTTGTGCCTAACAATTCAATCCTCAGCTTATTTATCTCATCTAGCATTTTGCTATAAGCTGCAAGGAGAAGCCAAGCCACATTCTCTGGGTTTATTTAGGAAATTTCTTCAGCCAAATGTTCAGGCTCACCATTTTCAATTTCTGCCTTCCACAGAATATCAGGAATCAATCTTGCTAAGCTCTCTGCAACTTTAAAACATGGATAACCTTTCCTCCAGTTTCCAATAATAGTTTCATCATTTACTTCTAAGACCTTATCACAAATAACTTTAGCCTCTACATTACTACAAACAGTCTCTTCAAAGCAAGCTAAGCCTTTTCCATCAAGCATCTCACAATTCCTCCAAAAATTGCCCCTTATCCATTTATAAAACCATTCCAGCATTTTGGTAATTGCAAAAGCACTCCCCCACTCTCTGGCACCAAATTCTGTATTAGTCAGCTAAAGGGGTGCTGATGCAAATTACCAGAAATCTGTTGTCTTTTATAAAGGGTATTTATAACAGTTATGAGGCCATAAAGCATAAGTTACTTCCCTCACCAAAGTCTGAGTTTTCTCTGTGAGCCCCTGCCCTCCAAGGGAGCAGGGAGTCAATGTGCTACTGATGTGGACTAATCAAGTCTTGATCATAATTTAGTCAAGTAAAACTGAAACCTCTGAAAACAATACAATCTGCCAAGAGGAACAGGCTAGTTTATAAATATAATCCAATATCTATTTTGGAATTCATAAACAATACCAAACTGCTTCAAGTTCACAGTGAGTTAGAGCATATACAGCCACTTGAAGGATATTCCCCAACTTTGCAAGATATTGCCACTCTGCTAACATTGACATTGAGATTTCACAAACCATGCCATAGTTCTATCAATTAAGCTGCTTCAGAACCATGGAGAACATACTAAGGTCAGTGAATCCCATGAAGAGGGGCCAATTGAACACACTTCATTTTCAGTGAGGTGATTTCCTTGAACAGAACCAATAGTTATGACTACTGTAATGGTGAATAAGGCATTCTAAGTGCCACAAATGATTGCTTTGGCTGAATTCTTGTGTTCAGAAAAGGCAAATAAATCTCTAGGGTGTGTTTTCCAGGAAGTATAAATTGATGCCCCTTTTATGGTAAATTTAGTCCAATGTAATCAACCTGCCATCAGATAAGAGGGTGATCAACCTGGGAAATGGATATATTGTGGACTGAGAGTTGATCTCTGCTGCTGACACTTTGGGCACTCAGAAATGGCTGTAACCAGGTCTGCCTTGCTGAGTGGATTCCAAGTTGTTTAGCCCATGGTATAAGATCCATCCATACCAACATGACCTCTTTGTTCATGAACCCATTGGGCAATGACAGTAGTGACTGGAAAAAGAAGGTAACTGGTATCCACATAATGAGTTACCATATCCACATGATTATAAAATCCTCCTGTGGTAAAGGCACCAACTAGTGAGCATTCACATGGGAAACACATGTCTTCAGGTTTTGCACCCATTCAGAAATTCTGTCTACATATCTCTCTCCAAGACCATTTAATCAGCTTTTTTCCCAATCATGTGCCTTTCACAACCAAAACACTCAGGAAAACCATTGTCCATAGATCATGAATACATATAAAAAGAAACTTTTATCCATTGATTTTTAATGCAAAATGAAGAACCATGTACACAGAGATTCTGCCCACTGGTACAATCTCCCTTCACCACTGTCTTTCAGGGATGTCCCAAGAAGGGGCTGTAGTACTGCAGCTGTTCCCTCTGAGTAGTGTTTGTATATTGTGCAAAGCCAACTTTAAAAAACCACAAGTTTTCTTAGTACTTTGCATTTTCATATAAATTGTAAAATAACAATATCAATTTCTGCAAAAACTTGATTAAACTTTACATTTCAATTTTACATTGTGTTTTACTGGTTCTACAGAACAATTTTTTATTGCATTTAATTAATAGATCTATTGCTCCCAAATGGCTCCCTACCAATATCATATTTCTTTAGTTATTAATTTTCTTCCATTTCCATCACCAAAATTACCTACCCACTAAATTAGAATATCTTGGTGTTGGACCAAGTCATCCATATATTTTTCAAAATTACCTTGAAAGTTTCCCATGTATACATATAAATACTAGCCCAATGGTTAGTCTATGATATATAGAGGGCAAGAGCTTATCATATAAGTTTCAAATTTAATATTTTAATTTTTACCATATATATTTTTGAAATTTTTTGGAATTAAAGAAGATATATTTCCAGTAATGCAATTCTGGTTTTCAGGGAATTTAATTCATTAACATAATGCCAATAGCTAATAAGTATTTGATGTAGGAATATCTATTAGAAAACTAATCATTTCATTACTTTTCCAGTTTGATGCAATATGATATTTCCACTGAGGGATCATTTTTTACTGAAAGTCAAAATAATTTCTTGTAGTCATTTTTTCATATAGATTATTGTTCCAGAAACTTTTACTTGTTAATTATGGGGGGGAGGGAATATCATACTGTTGCTGTTCTGCTGTACATGAGTGTTATTGTGATTTCTCATTTGGCTTCATTTGTGGACTCCATGAAGAGATATATAAACTGGAATAATTATCCACATGCTTAATTTTCACAATGTATTATAATTGAGTAGTCAGGTCAGTTCCAGAAGTAAGAAAAATAGCTTTTCAACACTTAAGATTTTAGAAACTATAAACCTGAATCTCAGACAGACAATGGGCTTTAATATTTGAATTTAAAACAGGGTGTTCTAGTTTACTCAGAGTTTTATTAAAATTGAACCACAGGCTTTCCAGGGAGAAAAGCTGTGAAAATAGGGAAACCGCTCTACATATTTAGGTCAATAGAGCTGCAAATCAGAAATTTCCTTAACAGAAAATATTTCCTCAACAGAAAATAAAGTAATAGGGGCATTAGAAATAAGGCAGTATATTTAAATTTTAGTGAAATTATTTAAGACAGAGAAAACACTTTTCAATCATCCATAGGGTACATGTCACTTTGAGATCATAATTATTTTTTAAGATAGAGTATTATAAATAAATTTTAAATTTAATTTCTTAGATAACTTATCTAGGAGTCATTTTATTACTGTTAGTTTCATTGTATTTTAAGTTTGATGCCAGTATAAAAACAATTCAAATACATGAAGATGTGGTTTGCAATGTTTCTAGGTGATAATGATTCCAGAATTTTGCATGTAACAATGGGATTATATATTTGGTCAAGAAGCTTAGTGTGTGGAGTCAGAGAAATCTGAGCTTGAATCCTGGTTCTGCTGATAAATTGCCACGTGACTTTGATAAAATTTTATATCTAGCCTAGCATGACTTTTCATACATAATAAGAGACAAAATTTAGTTTGCCAATTGCTTCATAGTTCATACAAAATGATAACCACATAATTCCTAACCCCAAGTAACCACTTTATAATATGTGGTAATTGCTATCATAGCTTTCGTTCTTCTTAAGTTTAATGTTCATAAATTTCTTCTCATGGATGTTTATTTTATATTTTCAGACTACAAGAAATTTGAGAAAATGCCTTTAGCATTTCATAGTGATGGTTTCTATAAAACATTCTATATGCCTCTATCTCTTCTATATTTCTTATGTGAAATAAGCTAAAAATAACATGACCAGTTCGATAGTTCTGAAATATTCATAACAGGAATACCTGTGTACTGAGCAGAGTGAATGAAATGAATAAGCACCATAAATATTATCTACCATGTTTCCAGCTTTTTATAGTGCTGTAGAGAATTCTGTAGTGGGACATGATTTGCTAGAAAATATACCTTTATTTGCAAATCAACTTCTTGCTCTTCAGAGAATATCAGTGACTAAGAATTACCAAAAAAAATTATAAAGAGTATCAGGAAAATTTAAATAAAATATACTATTATTTCATTGACATGTACATAAGTAGAAAGTTGTAACACATGAATCATTTCAGAATATTGGTACTCACTGGTTTTATTCTCAATAGAATGATATTTAATTCATATTTAATGTAATATAATAAAAATCTGCATAACTTTAAAGAAGTAATACTTTACTTTTGAGTTTTGGCACAGGGTGAGTCAACTGAAGAATTAGAAGTGTCTTGAAAGCCAACTCCTTGAGGGCATTCCATTGCATTCTCCTTGTAAAACAGGATTAACCTTTTCAGACAGAGGAATGAGAGCTGGTTCATCAGGGGAGGTAGTGATAGTTTTATTAGGTACAGCAGGGTTAATCCCTTCAAGAAAAGATTGGAAGGCAGATTCTTCAGGGAAGACTGGAAGTCTGGTTACTCAGGGAAGACTGAGATTTGGTGGTTGATATCTCAGGGGAGACTATTACAGGTTTATCTGACAATACTTTTAGAAATTGATGAGACTGATTGGATCCCAGGTTATAGTGTCACTTGTTTAGTCTCCTGGGAAATTCATCTTAAACCTTCATTGGAGTTCCCAGCTTGTGGCCTGCCCTACAAAATTTCCACTTAAACAATCTTTACAGTCACATTAAACAATTCCAATAAAAAATTATAATATTTACATTGTGTGTGTATACACACACACACACACACACACACATATATATATATATATGTGATTTCTGATTCCCTACAGAACTCTAATACATGATCTTTTTTTCTTCACACTTCACTAAATGAGAAACAACCTGATGGTATAAGGAAGGATTTCAGAAATCAAATACTTGTGGGAAATGTCATGTTTTCACTCTTTCCACAAATTTTTTAAAAACAATTTTATTAATGATACTTGGGTGATATTTATTTCATAGTTATTTGAAATACTATGATAATATATTAATGAAAGGCCATGATTTTTAAAATCTTTTTAAAAGCAGTTTTATTGAAACATATTCACAGAATAAATAATCCATCAGAATTGTACACTGAATGGCTTTTTGGAGGAATGAAAATGCTTGAATTTTTATTGCAGTGATGAATGCAAAACTGTGATTTTACCAAAAGCCACAATTTTTTTATTGACAGAAATATATCTCAAAAATACACACAAATACATTTCACAGAATATGATCATATGAATAGAGAAACAGTGTATATTGTTATAAGAATTTTTTTTTTAATTTAAAAGCAGTAATAATAGCAAAATATGCTGCAAAACTCTAAACAGGCAATTCATTGGTGTGTATTTAAAGAAAGTAAACTGATAATAATTTAAAAAAAGATATATCCCAGTTTGTTTGTTTTTTGCAAACAATGTAGGTCTATGACCAGAACACTTTCTTGTGCCTTGTTCACCACTATTTCTGAAGGACCAATGGAAGAATATCATTGTCTAGAAAGAGCACAAAATTTTTATGAAAGGCTGCCCTGTAATACAAATTGAAATGTGAATCTAACATTATAATGCGTAGTTTTGGTGATTTGGAACTGTGTGTACCCCAGAAAACCATGTTCTTAACTCCTGGGCAAAAGGAGAGCTGAAAGTGATGGTTTGGAAAATTTTGAGTTTTCAGAAAGTGGGTCCCCAGAGACTAGTGTTCCATGTGATGGTTTAAATGAACATGTAACCAGCCATCCATTTCAGTTCAAGTCAGGATTGGAAATACTTTTATCTAAAAAAAGAGATTTGTGGAAAATTCTATTGCCTCATAGTTTGGAACATTGTGTACTGCATGCAAATTTGACAAGTTTTTTTTTGTGTGTGTGTGTGTGAGACCTGCATTAATGTAACCACAGGCAGCCTGGACCAAAAGGGTCAAAAAAGGGACAGAATAAAGAAAAATGACTTCAAAGGTAGAATCATGGAAGCTGAGGTATGGTTTGAGGACAAGAGAGCAGCTTCCCCCCTGATGTGGGTGGAAAGGGTGAATGTGCTCTAGACCTTGAAGAGAGCAGGAATTCTGCCCCATCATTCAGGAATAGTGTTATCACAAGTTTCTCAAGCAAGCTGTCACCTCAATGCTTGATGAAGGTGGAACCTAGAGTTTGCCTGGCACCTTGATCCTTGATGAAGGTGGAGCAAAGAGCCTGGGCATCACCCCAATGCTTAAGATATTTGGGCCTTAAGACCTGAGTTTGGGGAGAGCATGGCCACTGCACAAGCCCTTGCAAAGAATGGGGCTGCTCATTCCTTAGAACAGAGGGGAATACACATTCCATGGATGACTCTCAAATCTTGGAATCTAATGGATATGACCTATAGGGTTTTGGAATTTGGGGGGATCCATTAACTCTGTTTCATTTTCAATTTCTCCTTATGGGATTGGAAATGTTTATCCTATGCCTGACCCTTCTTAGTATATTAGAAATATATAACTTGTTCTCCAATTTTCACAGATTCACAGTCTGACAGAAATTGTGCCTCAAGACAGACAACAGCTTTTATTGACTTTCATGAAACTTTGTACATAACATTATTACTGAAATGATTTATGGCTTTTGGCATACTGCAGTGGAATGAATATATATTGAATATAAAAAAAACAAACCCTATATTTTGGGGGTTCAGAGAATGGATTGTGGTTGTTTGTAACTGTATGTATCCCAGAAAATAAAGTTCTTAAACCTAATCTGTTCCTGTGGATGTAAACCTATGGTTGACATACCCATATCATGTATGTAGGACCCTTTGATTAGATTACTTCAGTTAAACCATGGCCCAGGGTAGAACTTAATCCTCTTACTGCAGTAATTTCTAAGTTGGATGAATACACACAGAGAAAGAGAAAGTCATCAAAGTTAAAGCTGAAAGCAAAGTAACCTGGGAGAGAAGGGAGAGACCAAGAGACAACAATATGTGCCTTGCCTTGTGACAGAAGAGTCCAATATCTCTGGCAGCCAGCCTTTGTGGAGAAAACACCTTCTGATGATGCCTTGATTTGGACATTTTTCTCTGCCTCAAAAATGTAAACTTGTGAGCTAATAAATTCCCAGTTTTAAAAGCAAACCCATTTCATGGTATCTGCTTCTAGCAGCTTAGCCTACTAAAACAGTAGTCATCTGGAAAACAATTTTAAATTACAATTTTCACAACACCATTTTCTTTAAATGTAATACATTCCTGTGATATGAATTTGGTTGGTCACTTTTATAATTACAACCAACAAGGAAAGGCATTGTATGCACATTGTAGCAAATATAAGACTAGTATTCTGATTTCTGCTTTCCAATATAACAGTTTTGGGTTTAGAAATCCCTAGTGGTTTTGAATTTTAATATGCTTTAAAATGAGAAAAATATGTAGAATATTCATCAGAAATGAGGTGGAAATTAATACTTAAATTGTCAGATTTTTTGAAGACTCATATAGCTTAGAAATGAATGCTTCAATTTCTTCCTTTAATTTACACAAGGAAATTCATCCACTTTGTCCCAAATTTTTGTCATTGCTAAATCACATCAATGCTATAGATTTCATTTTGCCCTACTAAGAAACAAAGATGAGGATATAATTGTATGGACTGTATTTTTGCAAGATATTGCTTTGGTGTCCTATATATAAACTGAAATCATTGAGGATTTCTCAATGATTGGGGTACATAAAGGATTCAGTTGAAGAATGAGACTGAAGTCACCAAGTTTATATTGATGGGTTTCCACATGATTTTGAGCTACAGTTCTCCCTATTTTTATTATTTCTAACAATTTATCTCTTTACTTTGGTAGGAAATTTGGAACTGGTTGTATTTGTCTTTGGGAAATTCCAGCTCCACACACCCATGTACTATTTTCTGAATGTGTTTTCATTCTTGGATGCCTGCTATTCTTCTTTTCTCACTCAGAAAATGTTAGTCAATTTCCTTCAGAGAGTAAAGTCATTTTATTTCTTGGAAAGGCAAAATAGATGTTTCATTTAGTTACCTTTGGGTCTACAGCATATTTTCTCTTGGTTGTAATGTATTCTGATCACTGTGCAGCCATTTACAATCCACTTCTTTAAGTTGACTTGTCACCCTGAGTTTAAGAGCCACTCATCTTTGCTTCCTATGTTTGTGGCATTATCTTATATGTCCGGTACACATAATGGCTACTTTTAGCCCAACCTTCTGTATATCCAGTGAAACTAGACATATGTTTTGGGACATCCCTCCACTTCTTGCTATTTCTTCTTATGACACTGACATCAACCAGCTTCTACTCTTCTACTTTGTGGCTTTATTGAGATAACCAATCTATTATTTTTCTTGATCTCTTATGGCTTCATTCTCTTGGCCATTCTCAAGATATATTCTGCTGAAGATAGGCAGAAAATCATTACCACGTGTGACTGTCACCTAAATTGTTTGTTAATTTATCATGGGACAATCCTCTTCATGTATGTGAGGCCAA
>JAQZBX010008778.1:0-47390 GCA_029593785.1 Cabassous unicinctus | reverse complement strand
AGGAACCCAAGAAGCTTGAACCCTGGCAAACGTCAGCAGATGTCTTGCTCCAACACGTGACAATGGACTTTGGTGAGGGAAGAAACTTATGCTTTATGGCCTGGTAACTGTGGATTTCTACCCCAAATAAATACCCTTTATAAAGACCAACCCATTTTTTGGTATTTCACATTAGCACCCCTTTGGCTGACTAATACAGTGTTTTTCTGAATTTTTATCCTCTTCCTTTGCATGGGCCATCATTTTCTGTTTTTTGCCTCATACTCTTTAAAAAATTTTTAAAAAATTAATTAGTAAATTAATTAATGTTGCACACTGTATATTTTAATATTTTAAAATGTTAACTGTTGAATTTACTCCCTGGAATGTCTGTTTCCTGGTTTTGTAACCAGATGGTGATAAGACAGAGATTTTCTTGAGCTTCAGCCCTCCTATTTGGAAGGTTTGTCCAAGGTGAATGCACTGTGCCAGGTTTTTCCTGTCTTACTGGGCCTCTGTCTTTTCCGGGGCTTTTGCTTGTTAGTTGTTTTGGAGTTCCCCTGTTTACAGCGGTTTGGTTGTCCCCTCTGTTTCCCAGAGGACAAACCTCCCTCTTCTGGGTATCTGAAGTCAGCAGACCTTTGTCCCAGACTGTGCACCTCAATAGTCTTTTACACTCCTTTCACTGTCTCATGATGCTTTTGCCTGGTGGGTAAATTCTGGGAGAAGTGTCACCCCAGGTAGGACTTTCCCAATTGGTCTTTCTCAGCCAAAACAGGGCCAATGACCCATGAAGTGGGCACAGACCAGCTCCACAGTGCCCTGTGGAGAGGGTCAGGAAGGGCACCAAATTCTTCTCTGATGGCTCCCCAAAGCGAGCTTTTCTTGCCTACTCAACAAATGATGCCCTTCAATTAACTGTCCCCCAAACCCTAAGGAAGTGCTGGTCTTTAAATCTCTACTGCCTCTGCTCTTGTCCCTGGGGAGTTGAAACAATGGCTGCCCCCCCTCCATTGTCCAAGCCAGGTTGAAACAATAACTGCTCTCAGAGGTGGCACCCAGTGATCCAAATTCTCTAATCAAAAGCTGTGATCATTCCATGGACAGTCCAACCCACCCTCCCCACCCTACCCCCCTGACAAACCAGCACTGCCCAACCCAAAAGTATCACTGCATCACTGTGATGCCCCTCCACTGCACAACTACACACTTTCACCTTATCAACCCAGGACAACTAACAAGGAGATAATGATGGACAATGACCATCCCAAGTGTATTAGTCAGCCAAAGGGGTGCTGATGCAAAATACCAGAAATCTGTTGGCTTTTATAAAAGGTATTTATTTGGGGTAGAAGCTTACAGTTACCAGGCCATCAAGTATAAGTTACTTCTCTCACCAAAGTCTGAGGGCTGCCGATGTCTGTGAGGGTTCAGGCTTCCTGGGTTCCTCTCTTCCCGGGGCTTGCTCCTCTCCGGGCTCAGCTCCTCTGCTATCTCCACAATGCCAGCTGTAGACTATCAGGTGAACAGCTTGTTTCTTTTCCTGGGGCCTTTTCTCTTTCCTCATGACCATGCTCCTTTGTGTGCTTACTTCCCGGGGCTCCAGTTAAAAAACTGCAACATCCAGACTCCAACTATGTCCTTTGCCATGTCTTTTATTGTGAGTCCCCACCCACCAAGAGGGGGGTCTCAATGCCCTACTGATGTGGCCCAATCAAAACCTTAATCATTATTTAATCAAGTAACCCCCTGAATCCAATATAATATAATATGCCCAGAGGAAAAGACCAGTTCACAAACAAAATCCAACATCTATTTCTGGAATTCTTAAATAATGCCCAACTGCTACACCAAGGAACAGAGAGTCTACAACTGCAAGCAAGAGAGTCCCATCCATCTGCCCCATTGGATTGAAGCCCCCTCTCAATTAGAGGTGGAATGGGCATCACCATCCCAGAATCCTCAGGATTGGGGAATGAACTATGGACTACAGTAGACTTACAATATTCTACTATAGACTTATGATTCTAGCAATGAAATAAATTATATTATTGATGTGGGAAAAGATTAAACAAAAACCTTTCATAACTTCTTACTAATAGCAGACTAATTCAATAATATGTCCTTTTAACAGAGAGAAAACCAAATTCTAGTTTGCATGAATATAATGTTTAATACAAAAACTCTTGAAAGTTATGAATAAATTCAAAATCTCACCCAACTTTTTACAACAAGAAATAAAATTCCTTTTCTGGAAAAGAAAAAAAATAGCTGTGATCACTGATTGGCCATGTCCACCCCTGTTCTTCTGGAAGAGGATTTTATGTTCTTTTCGATCAGCAGCAGCTAGCCAAGGGCTGGACTCCATGGCAGCCTGCTGTGAGAGTGGGGGATGGACTTTATAGCAGCTGCAAGGAGAGAGCAATTTATAGTTCTTTACTGTACTTTATCAGCTGCTTCTTCCTGCACTTCCTTCTCTTCCAGGGATGCTCTACAGCATTTTTCTGACCTCTGGAGTTTCAAAATAGTGGTTTCAGACAATTCTTGCCTATTTAATAGTTGTTTTATTGGAAGGATTGAGCCCTGTAACTCTACTCCGCAGAAGTCACTCATGCATTTTTGGTCAGTTGGATGGCCTTACTCACATGGTTGTCTGCAGGAGCAATGCAAATAACTAGCCTCTATTTCATTTGTCTTCCAATAGGTTACTCTGGGGTTATACCCATAGTGGTGGCTGCAGGGTTTCCAAGAGCAGCAAGAGAGAGCAAACCTTACGCATGAGCACTTTTCAAGTTTCTGCTTGCATCATATTTATTAATGTCCCATTAGTCACATGAGTAATCCCAGATTTGAGGTGTGGAGAAATAGACTTCACCCCTTTTATTATTCAGCCAAAGGGGTGCTGATGCAAAATACCAGAAATTGGTTGGTTTTTATAAAGGGTATTTATTTGGGGTAGAAGTCCACAGTTACCAGGCCATAAAGCATAAGTTTCTTCCCTCACCAAAGTCCACTGCCATGTGTTAGAGAAAGACAGCTGCCGACATTTGCCAGGGTTCAGGCTTCTTGGGTTCCTCTCTTCCCAGGGCTATGTTTCTCTCCAGGCTTAGCTCCTCTGGTTCCTCCCCAAGGTCAACTGTAGACTATGAGGCTCTCTAGGCTTTGCTTCTCTCCACAAGGCCAGCTGTGAACTCTCAGGTGAATAGCTCGTCTCTATCCCGGGGCCTTCTCTCCTTCTTCACCAGAACTCCAACATCAAAACTGCTTCAACACTATCCTTTGCCTTGTCTTTTATCTTCGATTCCCCCACCCACCAAGGGGTGGGGCTCAATGCCCTACTGACGTGACCCAGTTAACGCCCTAATCATAACTTAATCATGCCCAGATTAGCAGACCAGTTTACAGGCAAAATCCAATATTTATTTTTGGAATTCATAATTACATCAAACTGCCCAATGGCTACACCCCTTAATCATAGGACCTGTAAAGTCACATCTGAAAGAATGGAAAGAAATTGCAGCCATTTTTTTGCTGCCTATAATGCACCCTTTTCTTGTGCCTAGAGAATTTACCTATTGTTAGTCCACAACTCAGATACTCTTCTAGTCTGCCGTTAATGTAATCTAGCCTCTACCAATCTGATTCACCCTCAGCAAACTTTCAATTAGACTTTGAAGGTAGTGGCTCTGAGAACCAAGCACTATGGTGAATCCATTTTGGAGAAGCTAGGAGCATCTTCATCCAGTTTCCAAGAATCAGAAGTGAATAGGCTTCAGCAGTGGCATCCAGGGTCCAGCATTGGTATGTTGGTGGTTTTAGCTTTGGTGTCTATTCAGTGGCTTATAAAGTCTTACCTTGATCCAACCATGTCTGAGGTGTAATTCTGGGCACTTTTCTTTTCTGCCTGCAGAGTATTCAAGCTTGGTTCTAGAGTCCTTCCTGACATTTTGTAAATCACGTAATAAACTTTAATGAATTTCTTTTCTAAACATACAAATATAGATAAAAATAACTTCTGTTGTTTCCAATAAAAATTCTTTAGGGATACATTACCGCATCACATCCCATTTCTCATCTTCCTTTCCAGGAATAATAACTCTCCTGAATGAAGTGTGTTTTATTACAGATTTCTTACCTAAATATGCATACATAAAATAGATACAGTAAGTATATTTTGGAAACCATACCTTATCAGTAAGATACTGTGTATAACATTCAGTAATTTGCTTCTTCATTCAACATTATGATTTAAAGAATTATTCCTTTTTGATATTGTATTAGTCAGGGTTCTCTAGGGAAACAGAACAAACAGGAGATATCTGTAAACAGTATGAGATTTTATAAAATTCTCTCATGTGACCGTGGGGATGCACAAGTCCAGATTCTGCAGGCAGGCTGCAAACCAGGGGCTCCGATGAAAGTATAGTGAAGGTCCTTTATAAGTTCCTGGGAGACACTGGCTGTCCAAAGACAAGCTGGGAAATTCTTTCTGAACGCTGAAATCACTTCCTCTTTTAAGGCATTCAACTGATTGGATAAAGCATCACTCATTGCTGATGGCAAACTCCCTGGTTGAGTGTAGATGTAATCAGCCATCTATGCAGTAAACTCATTGATGACTAAAGTCCACAAATGTCCTTGTATTACAATTACCCCAGTGCTTGCTTTACCAAAGAACTGGGCACAATTACCTGGCCAAGTTGACACATTAGCCTAACCATAACAGACATGTATAGTGAGTGTGGTATCTCATGAAAGTTTTAATTTGTATTTCTCTGATGATAAGGAGGTTGAGCATCTTTGCTTATCTTTATCAGCCATTTTAAAATAAAATTTTTGTCAAATGGGTATGCCAATCTATTCTTTTGGCCATTATTTTGATTGAGTTGAATATTGGACTAACCTGTCTAGATTTTTATCTTCTAGATTTTGGGTTTGTAATTCCTTACTATCTTGATATTTCTCTTAAGAAGAGCTTATAAAAGGTATTTTTAAAAGATTTCAATCAACATTTTAATTTTCCTCAGAGCAGGATTGTTTGAAATTAATAATTTAAACGATTATTAGATTTATTGATTTAAAATGTTAATTTCCCTGATTTCTAGTAATGCTAAGAATCTTTTTTTCACCATTCGGGTTTATTGGCCATTCAGGTTTCCTCTGTGAATTTTCCTATTTGTATGCTTTACTCATTTTTCTATTAGGTTGATTGTATATTTCTAATTAATTTAAATATCCTGAATATTAATTCTCTGTGAAATACACAGATATCTTCTATTTTTCTCTGTTTTGTTGAAAATTTTGTTGTTTTACTGAAAATTTCTGTTCTAATGTATTTATGTTTATAAATCTTTTCCCTTTTGGCTTGTTAAAGAAATCCTTTGTTAGTCCAGTGTAATAAAGATGTTCTTAAAAAATTTTTTTTTACTGTGGTAACATATATACAACATAAAATTTCCCATTTTAACCACTTTCATGCATACAGTTCAGTGCCATTAATTATATTCACATTGTTCTGCTACCATCAACACCAACCATTGCCAAAACTTTTCCATCACCCCAAACAGAAACTCTACCAATTAAGCATTATCTCCCCATTCCTTACTGCCAGCCTTGCCCCTGCTAAACGGTATTCTAATTTCTGGCTCTATGGATTTGCATATTCTAATTCTTTCATATCAGTAAGATCATACAATATTTGTCCTTTTGTGTCTGGCTTATTGTATTCAACATGATGTCTTCAAGGTTGTTTATAAACTAATCTGTTCCTCTGGGTGTGATACCTTTTGATTCCATCAAATTCAGTTGAGGGGCCTTTGATTAGATTACCAGTTAAGATTGCTTTAGGGCTTTTGATTTGACTATGTCATTAAGGTGTAACTCAGGTTGAGTTCCCGTCCCCTTGCTGGGGCTGATAAAAATGGACACTCACAGACACAGGAAGAGAGAGCTCTGTCATTTTTTTTTAATCCTGCCATGTGACAAGCAGCAGAAGGCTCTAACAGCTGAGGTCCCTGGGAGAGATGAGCCATTTGCTTCGTAGCTTATAGCTGAAATTGGGAAGAGAGCAGGACAGCTGAGACTGATAAAGGAGGCCCTGAAAGAAACGAGTCCTTTGCCAGGAGGGAGAGGACTACGGGATCACTTGAGCATGAAGCCTCAAGAGGCTGGGCTCATGGAGCTCAAGACAAAAGGGTGAGCCCTGACAGGCCGTCTTGCTTCAACACGTGGCAGCTGACTTTGGTGAGAAAGCACCTCTTATGGTGCCTTGAGTTGGACTTTTCATGGCCTTGGAACTGTAGGCTTTTACCCCAAACAAACCCCCTTTATAAAAGCCAACACAGGGGAACGGATGTGGCTCAAGCAGTTGAGCACCTGCTTCCCACATGGGAGTTCCCTGGCTTGATCCTTGTGCCTCCAAAAAAAACAAAAAACAAAAAACAAAAACAAAAACAAACAAGCAAACAAATGAAAGAACCAACTCGGGGGAGCCTGTGTGGCTCTGTGGTTGAACAACAGCTTCCCACGTGTGGGGTCCCAGGCTCAATTCCTGGCCCCAGGACCACACACATAAAAAAAAGCCAACACATTTTCTGGTACTTTGCATGGGCAGCCCTTTGGCAGACTAATACAGTATGTATATACCAAATTTTAAAAATCCATTCATCTGTTGATGTATGCTTTACTTGTGTTGCTTCGACTTTTTGGCAATTGTGAAAAATGTTGCTATGAATATTGCTGTGCATAAAGATATTTTTGAATATTTTCTTTTAATAGTTTTAAAGTTTCCTTTTTCATATTTAATTCTTTACTACACATGGAATCAATTTTTGTTCATGATGTCAAATAGGGATCTAATTATATATTTTTCCATATGCAACCCCCAAAATATATAATGTTATTATACATAATACATAATGTTATTAAACAGCTTATTTTTAAAAATTTTATTTTATTGAAGTATATAATTCATACATGAACATGCATAAACAATAAGTGTATAATAAAAGTTGTGAACTTACAGAACAAACATGCATAACAGCCCCATACATCAACCCATCAACAACACCTTGCATTGTTGTGAGACATTTTTTACAAATTATGAAAGAATATCGCCAAAATCTTACTACTAACTATAATCCAAATTTTACATTTGGTATATTTTATCCCAACCCACTCTATTATTACTTTTAAAAATATATTTTAATTACAAAAGTTGTGAACTTATAAAACACTCATGCATATGTGTAGAAGTCCCATACAACACCTCTTCACCAACACACTACATTGTGGTGGAGCATTTGTTACAGATTATGAGATAATATCATCACACTAGTACCACCAACCATGGTCCATAGCATACATTTGGCATATTTTTTCCACACGCCCCCGTTATCAACACAGTATGTCTTTGGTATTGATGCAAGAATATTACCGTACTATGGACATAGGTCACACTAACTGTATTTTTCCCATGCTTCTCCACATTCCCACCACTCTGCAATAGTGATGTACGTCCGTTCTAGTTCACAGAAGGACATTCTTACATTTGTACTATTACCCACAATTCTCATCCACCTCTGGGTTCACTGTGTTATTCAGTCCCTAGATTATTCTCTAGCTTTCTTTCAATTGACATTTACATCCCTAGATTGCCCTTTCTAGCCACATTCCCATTTATAAACCAGCTGCTACTCACTATAATTTGTTACCATCAACTCTATATATTTCCACACTTTTACAGTAAAGTTCATTAAAACTTCTACATATATTAAGCATCAGTAGTCCTTCTCAGCCATCCTCTTATCTCCTAATAACCTATATTCTAAAACAGCCTATATTTTGGTAATTGGGGTTCTACTTTAGTGCAACCACAAAACAAGCAAGTTTTCTGTGCATTTAACCTCCCAAACATCAGTACTATCTATACGGGAATAAGAGATACCTGGCAGGTTTCCTCTGAGGAAGAGCTAAGTGCAGAGAGAAGAATAAGATATGGACTTTTGCCTTTTATCTCATACAAGTGACTTTTGTATCCAGCACTTGGCGGACTCTCAAGTCCTTAGGATTCAGAAATGAGAACGTGAAGATCAACAGAACAAAGCTCAACAGAACAAAGCACCGGCCACTTGGTAGAGTTGGTTCAAACTCATTATTTGCTGGGTGACCTGGAGCAAGTCAGTTCATCTTTTTGAGCCACAACTTCTTTCGCTCTAAAATAGGTGTTATATGACCTACTTTGCAGGGTTGCTCTGAGGATTAAATGACATCGTGTTATGTACTAGCACCCAACACAGTGACTGGCTTGGGATATGTGCTCCCCCTATTAGTCCCTGCTCACCTTTCCTGCTTGCCTTAGTACTTCCCTTTGTGGAGGTATTTGAGGCCTCAGAATGAACGGCTATGAAAAAACATTCTATGTGTCATTCAAATACCAATTTAAACCATATATAATGACTCGCAGTTGCTATGTGTATTACACACTTGTGTGCTTTGTAAGAGAAAAATTCTGCCATATGTCACTTTTACTAAATAGTAGGTAGTCCACCAGGCCCATTTAAAAAGAACCGCTGAGGACACACACAACCCAGTTTTAATAAAACAGGATTCTTGATGACTAGAAGGCATAAACCAAACTAATAGTTCCAAAGGCCGTGATAAATGAATTAGGAAAGTAATCAAAATGGCTTAGCAAAGCAGTGCTGTCATTCTTCATCTTAATGAATCTCTTAAAGAGTAAATAAAAGGAGAAAGATGAAAGTAATTATTGACTATGTACCTAGTTATTGGAGCTACTGGTACCTCTGAGGAATACAGTTCATAAAGCTAAGACTGTGGGTAAATATACATATACATCACATTGCTGCCTCAGAGCCGGGGACATATATATCATGTTTATATAGTAGGTGTATAAATGCTTATTTTAATGAGCATGTTATGTAGAGCTCTATCCCTCCATCGTGCCTTGTTGAATTATAGAGAAAATGTCTTGGATGTTTAAAAGGGCTAGAGAGAACATGGCAATAGGTGTCATCTTACATTTCTACCATTCTTTGGTGAATAGAGAAGATGTTAAATTTTCCTGCCTGCCATATAATAGCAAATGGCATGGAGGAGACAAATGAAGAAAAAAGGATTTTAGAAAGAATTTCAGCAAAGGTGGATAAATGATCCACGATATTATTATTGCTATGAGAAATGTAATAAATGTTCTTTCCTGTCCTTCTGCATTAGAGGGGGGTTTGCTGGTGCAGATTTTGTTTGAGTCACCCCACTAGGACTGTATCAGAGCTGGAACATTTCTATTCATTTTAATAGTAAGTGAAGAACACGCAGGTTAGTTTTGGCATTTTGATTGTCATAGCAATTAAGTCATCTTTTTCAGGGAGTTGTAACTCCAATTATTTAATAATTATATTACTGTAAACTTTTAATTTAAAGATATTTTTATATGAATTCTGTCATACAAACTTTGTGAAGCCAGTATGGCAAGTGTTTTTACACAAGAAGTGATTATATATATATATGTGTGTGTGTGTGTGTGTGTGTGTATTTGCATGCATGTGGGTTCTGTATTTGCAAATTTGCCTACTTGCTCACATTTTTAAAAAAAATAAGGAACACTTCATGAATTTGTGTGTCATCCTTGCACAGGGGTCATGGTAATCTTCTCTGTATCGTTCCAATTTTAGTATATGTGCTGCTGAAGCGAGCACTCACATTTATTTGTAACCCCAAAATCATTATTTGTAGCACTTGTGTGGTCATTTGGGAACATGCACAGAGTGGCAAAATATTTCAGTCACCCAATGTGCAGTTCCCAAATGAGGTCAAACAAGGCAACACTTTGCCTCCTTGTTTGCAATCATACTGCAAATAAATGGTTTTGCTGTTTTAAATGGCCCCCAAGTGTAATGCTGAAGTGCTGTCTAGTGTTTCTAAGTGCAACAAGGCTGTGATATGCTTTACGGAAAAATATGTTTGTTAGATAAGCTTCATTCAAGCATAAGTTATAGCACTAATTTATGTTAATGAATTAACAATATATATTAAATAAGGTGTCTTTAAACAGAAACACACATAAAACAAAGTTGCATATTGGTTAGATGATGAAAATGTGGTGACAAGAAGCTTATAGGAACGTAATACTATATTTTCCCTAAGCACAATGGTTCAGTATTCACTAATTCAGTGTTTGTGGCAACTTTATAGAACACAACTACCACAAATAATGCAAATCTGCTGTATATATTTGAAACAAAACAAAAAGAAAGATATCACATATCCTGTTGTGCTACCAGATATAATTTACTTACCAGTATATTGTGAATAAGATTCGTGTTATTGCCTGTTATTCCACATTATTCTTAAAGGTTGTATATACCTTCTATGTGGGTTTACCAAAGTTTACTTAACTAAACTCTTTTCCTGGAGAGTTAGGTAGTTTCTGTCCTTTAAACAACCTTTGGGCAACTCTATCTTTAGCTGATTCTCTGTGCTTTTCCATAAATACTTCCTTAAAATTGATTCCTAGTAGTGGAATTAATAGGCAAAGAATGAGCACTTTAGGGTGGAAAAGTTTTGAAGAAACCTGGAACATATAAAGAAATTGAATTTTTTTTTTTTTACCTTTGTTGCAATTGATGGAAGAATATTATTATAATTGTACTGTTAACCCAAGTCAATGTTTACATTAGGGAAAGAAATTGAATTTAGAAGAAGTAAAGTGTTAAGAACAATGGGAACTTTCTTGAAGCAGGGTTAGCCCTAAGGATCAGAGTAGGGTCTCACACACCTAGGGAAGAGTATTGTTCATAAAATCCACAGGAACTATTAAATCAGAGATATGTTTGTAGAGAGTATTTTAAAATCCACTTCAAATAAAGGCAGTGGATTTAAGATTGAAGGCAAGGACCTGCTTTCCCAGTGACTCAAGAACTAGATGAATCTTTAACCATGGACTGGAGGGTGAAAGAGGACATGTTTGAAAGTTTTCTAGAAATCAGTTGGCAGCCTTATGCTGTCCTGGGCTTCATGTTATCATAGTAAAATGGTTCTGACTCATTTGGAAGCAACAGGAACACATAGGTTTTCCTAGTGACCATCACTGTAAAATTATTGTTTTGGAGCAAAGATTTTTAAGACAAAAATATTTCTAACCTTGAATACACACAGTGCCCCAGAACTGACCTTTTCCAGAATGATTCTATTTTTAGGGGAGGATGATTTTAGGATTGGCTTAGATATAATGTATCCATTTTGTTGCAGTTGATTCAATTGTGCTATCAAAATGTCTGACGTTTTAGATTGACTCTTCTTTAGGAATATTTTTCTGTCTAGACATAACCTAAAAGGCAGACAGAAAGGTGGCTCTGTAAATATCAATGGTATCTATAAACCCAAAGGCAACCTTGGGCCATACATCTGTCATTTCCATCACACCTACACAGAGAGAATGTCAATCTCTGGCTCCCTCAGATCTGCTCAAGCATTAAGCCTGGAGAATTTCAGTTGTAAAAAATTAGCTATGTTTGGTGTTCATGTCAATACTAATAAAATCTGTAAGGATATTTGGCACTCACCTTTTCCAGTAGATGAGGTCAGGAATTAGTCAAGTATCTGTAGTTTTAACTCTCAGAGAAGTTATAGTCTCAGCCACTGATATTCTCAACACCCTGAGTATATCCATGCTGTGTAACTTGGCTGTGGCTAGAATCTTGTTCAACATCAATGATAAGAGTTCTTCCCTTGCTAGAATAATAAAAAGTCTATGGTAGAATAATAATAAGTCTATTTTAGTCCATTGTTCATTCCCCAATCTTGAGGATTTTAGGATGGTGATGCCCACTCTGCTTCTAATTGAGAGGGGGCTTAGATTTTGTAGGGCAGATGGATGGAGCTATCTTGCTTGCAGTTGCAGACACTCTGTTCTTTGGGATGAGTATTGTTAATCATCTTGTTAGTTGTCCTGCGTGAGTCCAGTGAACTGGGGAGTAGGTGTTGCAAGTCTGCTGAAATTCAGGGCTCAACTGGCACATGGATGGACCAAAGATTTAAGTTTCTGGGACATATATTTATCAAGTTTAGTGCTAATTATGGGTTCAAATAAAAGGGGCAGAAGAGCCATGTGTAGAGAACCTATAAATGAGTCTAACTCTGTTACACTGGGAAGCATAAATTCCAAAGTAAGGCCCACTGACAGGGAGCCGAATTCCTGAGCTGTCTGTCGTGCTTATAGTTTCTGGATATCTCTAGAGCCCTCAGGAGCCATACTATTTGCAGCTCTGTTTACTGTGGCAGTCAATGAGATCCTGTTGAGACTTGCATAAGTATAACCTCTGAAATGACCTCCTGATTCACTTTGAAATTTCTTAGCCATAAAAACTCATTTGTATTTAATATTTCCCCCTTTTGGTCAAGGTCTTTTTCCAGATGCATTGCTATTTGGTCTTGGCAATAATCCTTTGGTGCCAGGCAGGCTCATCCCCAGGAGTCATGTCCCACGCCAGGGGTAAGGTAGTGTGCTTATATGCTGGGTTTGGCTTAGAGAGAGGCCACATCTGAGCATCAAGGAGTCTTTCAGGAGGTAACTCTTAGGAAGTATACAATACTAGGCTAAGTTTCAATTTCACAAGAAAATGTTCCTAAGTACAATCATCAATTTCAAGGCCCTGACATAATGGTCTCTCTTCCTTCACTAGACATTTGCATTACTTCTTAAACCTACCTCTAGGTATTGAACCATCTCCTGCTACTCTGATCCCCACCCAACCCACTATCTTAGGCCCTTTGGATTTGGACATGGGCCATAGTGGATCCACAGCACCATGTTGATTTGCAGCTGCTGATAGGCCATAAGGAAGTTTACATCACTTCCTCTTGGCCCTTGCCCCACTTATCCTAAAATATTCTCATCTCTCCCGTTTGCTTTTAAGTTCTCAACACACCTAGTAGCAGAGGCTGAGAGTTATAACGATGACAATGAAGACATTCCATGTGAAAAGCACTGTATTATGTACTCCATCTTTAAATATGAAAATGAAAGATACATTTATTTATTGTAAATAATATAATATTCAATTTAAATGATGTCTTTCATTGTATTAACTATCCCCAATATCCCTTTCTCTCAATTTTTGAAAACACATGCAAGAGTGTTTTTCTTCTGTATCATTACTTTTGGTAGGTTATAGTTCTCTACAACAGCAGTCTGGAATAATCATTAAGTGTATAACAAAGGAAAAAGTGTGAGCTATGTTTAATTCTGTTTGGTGATATTAAATGAAAGGGTTAATCAATATTTTTCATCTTTAATAGCTTCCGTCAGGCTTTTGGAAAATTGGAATAATTACTTTTGCCTCCCTTGGGGAAACTTATATTAAAATTTTTATATTTCTTTCAGAGGTGAAAATATGGTACCCATTTTGGGGGGAGGTGGAATTCTTGGGCTCTAGGAAGTGCTTTTTAGACCAGGTTTATTGGATTTACACATCTACATTTTTTTGCATATTATTATTACTAAGGAAGCTTTAGATTACTTAAATGTTACATTGAAAATACAGGGGATTCCCCTCATCTCCTTTCCCTCCTCCTTCCCCTCTTTTCCCTATTAACATCTCTCATTAGGATGGTACATTTGTTACAACTGATGAACACATATCGAAGCTTTGCTACTAAACATTGTCTACAGTCTATACCAAGGTCTACACTTTGCACCACACAATTTTATAGGTTCAGACAAAACTGTGTAATGGACTGTATCCATCATTGCAATGTCATGCAGAACAATTCCAATGTCCTCAAAATGCCCCATGTAACACCTATTCTTACCTCTCCCTCCCCTCAGAATCTCTGGTGAACACTGCCTTTATATCAATGTTACAAGTTCTTTCATTACTAGAATAATAATATTGTCTCCTTTAGTCCATAGTTGCATTCCTCTCTTACGTTATGTTTGTTATTCCTCAGTCTTCAGGATTTCGGGATGTTGATGCCTTCTCTGCTTCTGGTTCAGAGGGGTCTTAAATCCCATGGGGCATACAGCTACATATTTTGCTATTCTATTTTATTTAGTGTTGAAAGCTTTAAGATGAGAGACAGAAGGAGGAAAAAGAAAATATGATCATAAGTTATACCCTGTGATAATACTTTTTTTGTTGTTAGCTTAATTAAATCCAGACATTTAAAATAATTAGAATTGGTGACAAAAATTCATGTTAGAACCTTACATTTTTTATATTTCAAATGAGTATAGTTAAATTTGTTCACATTCATATTTTGTAATATGAAATTGTTGGAAATGGTTGGAAATTGTTTAAATTTACTATGAGAAATGAAATTCTGCCCATTTTCAATGATCCTTATGAATTTTCATGTACCATGATTAGGTAAAGCATTTTTGATGGTCAAAGCAAATTTTGGTTTAATAGAAAGTGTGCTGGTCTTGAAATTGTGAGCTCTGGATTTGAATCCAGATGTCTCTACCTATTAACAGTATAACCTTGCATGGAGTAAGTTATTTAATCTTTTTAGGTCTCAGTTTTCTCATTTATAAAATGGCAACAATAATAGTCACCTCACCAGGTAATTATGAGGATGGAATTTAAAAACAACTTGAGTAGTGTTAGTACGTAAGTGTTTTGTGAACATTTCTTTCTTTTCTTCAGTTTCTAGAAATGTTTTAGCATAGATAGGAAGACCACATAACAAGAGTGTGGTGGATGAATCTATACCAGGTGAACTTGAAAGTCATACTCAACCTTAATTTCTCTGACCGGTAGCCTATAAAATAGGCCGTTTGTAACCATACTGTTCTCCATTCAGCTAACATTTCACTGGACATTTACCATGTGTTTTAATTTCCTGGCTGCTAAAACAAATACCATACAATAGGTTGGCTAAGAGAAATCCAAAATTGAGGCATCACCAAGGCAGTTCTTTCTCCCTGAAGAGAGTGGTATTCTGGGCTGTGTGCCAGTGTTCCTTTGTCCTTGGCTTTTCTGTCACCAGGCAATCTGTCTTTCTCCTCCAGGTTCCATTGACTTTTGGTTTCTGGCTGTTCCCCCGGCTTCTCTCTCTATGTCCAATTTCCTTTGTTTATAATGACTTCAGCCATATTGGGTTAAGGCCCACCCCTCTTACTCAGTTTGGGCACATCTTCACTAATAACATCCTCAAAGGTCCTGTTTATAAATAGGCTCACACCCATAAGACCAGAGGTTGGGACCTGAGCATGCCTTTTGTGTGGGACATAATTCAATTTCCAACATTATGGCAGTGTGGCAGTTTGATATTATTTATGAATTCCAAAAAGAGATATTGAATGTGTTTGTAAACTGGTCTGTTTCTCTGGGTGTGACACCCTCTGATTGTGTTAAATTCAAAGGCTTTACATTTACTTGATAAAATCAAGATTAGGGCTTTGATTCGACCACGTCATTAGGGCATGCAGTGTTGAGTCCCTGCCCCTTTGATGGACTATATTAATAGACACTCAATAAGGAACACAGAAGTAGATACACAGAGAAAATAAATAGAAGAAGAGAGACTGCTCCATAGACATGGCAGAGGCCCTGGGAAGAGAGGTGAGCCATTCACCTAATAGTTTACATTGGACCTTGTGAAGTGAACAGAGCAGCTGAGCCCGGAAACAAACAAGCTCTGGGAAGAGAGACAAGCCCTATGCCAGCCTATAGTTGAGATCAGAAGAAGCTGGGACCACGGAGCCTTAGGAGGAAAGAGGAAGGCTCAATCCTCATTGAGATTGCCCACCATCTTGCTTCAACACGTGGCAACAGACTTTAGGTGAGGAAGTACCTCTTGTGGTACCTTGAGTTAGACTCTTTAGGGCCTTGTGATTGTAAACCTCTGCCCCCAAATAAATACCCTTTATAAAAGCCAACATATTTCTTGTACTTTGCGTCAGCACCCCTTTGGCTGACTAATCGAGTCAGAAATCTACTGTGTCCTTGGTAGGTATATAAAGGGTAGTAAGAGTGTGGGGAATGTGCCTGTCTCTTTTCTGCCTTGCTTTGGGGCTCCCACAGCATATCACCACCTTCTGACTATCTGCCCCAGAGCTTGTCTCTCATCTCTGTCTCCCAAGATAGTGTCCTCCAGCATCCTGTGCTTTTTTCTCATTGAGGCTCACTCACTAACCTCAGAAGTCATACTTTGTGCAGAAAGCTGTGGTGAGGATAAATGAATTAATACATTAAAGCACTTAGAACATTGCCTGGCAATAAGTGCTCAAAATATTTGAGTTATTATCATTATCTTCCCATTCTCCCTGGGCTGGAGCTTGTTCTAGAAGGCATGACATCTTGTGTTCAGGTCCTTTCTGTGCAAGTTCCTTTTCAGACTGTGAGGAACACAGGAAAGATCAGAATAGGACAAGAATCTTGGTATGTGGGTTAAAAACAACATTGGAAATGATTTTTGCTTGATAAGAAATGCAAAGCTCTCCACAGGGCATTCGTATTGTATACAATAAAATGCTGGTAAATATAATACAATTTAAAGTGTCTTATAAGTTGTATTTATTTGGTCACACTTTTCATGTTTTTAAGTTTTGTGATCAAATTGAATATGCATATATAAGAGATAAAAAACTGAAAAAAATACGGGTAAAAAGCATCCATGCACAATCACATAGCTCCCTTGTTCTCGAAACAACTCAGTTTACTTCTAACAAGAACATCAGAAAGTTTCTTACCGTGGAAGAATGACCTTTAAAAGTAAAGACTTGGCAACCAAATAAACTATACACCATTTACAGAGAGATTCAGTGGAATTTACTCCATCTATTTCCCTGGCCTCTAGAGGAAATTATTCATTCTAGAAGGGCAAAGCTGATTGAAGAAGGAAAGCACTCACATTGAAAGAGACAATGCTTTGAACTGTGTTTATGGGAAAAAGTCTAAACCTCTGGATTGTCATCTATAAAGTGAGGCAGTTGGATGAGATCATTTTAAAGGAGCCTTCCAGATTGAACGGTGTGAGCTCTACTGTGCTGAACTATAGTGTGACTATGCTGTTTAGATAGAAATCATAAGTTACTACCAGACTGTAAGTTAAGGCTTTGGATGTGGTTTAATTGTTTGCCATTAAAAGGAATAAAACTTTTATGCTGATAAGAAAAAAAAAATTGGGGTTTTACTAAGCATCTTGCTAGAGGAGTCCAGGAACTTTGTCTCACTAACACTTGGAACCTCAGTACATAGCCCAATGCCTGGGCCAGTTTTCAATGTTCTATCCATTATCATCTATTATCTGCAGGTGTTATTACCTGCAGTGAGATTCTTTAGAAGAGATGCTATACCTTACAGCATTGTTAGGAAGGGCAAGTAAGGCTATGTATTTGGAAGTGCTTAGAGAACTGTAAAGGCTTTTTAAAAATTATTGTACATTGTAATATGAAGGAACTAAGGCAGATTGAGGATATTTCTTTGATTTTGAGAATTTTAGAGCTAGAAGGAAATGTTTTGATTATCTAGTGTGACCTTCTCTTTTACAATGGAGAGTTCAGGCTATAGAGGTAAAGCCATTTGCTCAGCATCCAAAGTCAAGAAAGTAGTTGGTAGCTGACAGATAAAAGAAACCAGAATGTCATGATTCTGAATTCTTGAACCTGCAGCTTCTGATTAGTCAGTATTCAGATTTACAAAATAAAATGATAAAAGGGGGGAAAGTTAAAGACAAATGAGTGTATATGGCTAAGAGACTTCAAAGTGAGTCGGGAGGTCATCAGAGAGGTAACAGTTATGCATGTCTCAGCAGGATCTCATAGACAGCCAAGGTAGATACTACCCCAAATAGTGGGGATCCTGAGGGCTCTAGAGACACCCAGGACCTACGGTCATGGCAGATAGCTCTGGAGTTTGGTGCCTTGCCAGTGGCCCTACTTGGAGTTTGTGCTCCTGAGTGTGACAGAGTTGGACTCAGATGTGACTTCTCTACACATGCCTCTTCTGTCCCTTTTATTTGAACCTATAATTGGTGCTGGAGTTGGTAGGTGTATGTCCAAGAGATTTTAATCTCTGGGCTGTCCATGTTCCAGCTGGGCCTTAAAATTCAACGGAGTTGCAATCCCTTCTCTCCAGTTCACTAGACTCACCCAGGACAACTAACAAAGAGATGATGATGAACAACGACCATCCCAAGGAACCAAGAGAGTCTACAACTGCAAACAAGAAAGTCCCATCCATCTGCCCCATGGGATCAAAGCCTCCTCTCAATTAGAGGTAGAGTGGGCAACACCATCCCAGAATCCTCAGGATTGGGGAATGAACTATGGACTAAAGTAGACTTACTGGTATTCTACTATAGGCTTATTGTGATTCTAGCAATGGAAGAAACTGTATCATTAATGTGGAGGCAGTGGCCACTAGAGGTTCTGAGGACAGGGAGAAGGAAATACAGGTGAAATATGGGGGCATTTTGGGGACTTGGGAATTTTCCTGAATGACATTACAATGACAGATATGGGTCATTACATATCTTGCCATAACCTACAAAATTGTGTGGGAGAGAGTGTAAACTACAATGTAAACTATAATCCATGCTTAGTGGCAATGCTCTAAAATGTTTTCATCAATTGTAACGAATGTATCACACTAATGAAAGGTGTTGTTAATGTGGGAAAATGTGGGAGGGGTAGGGAGTAGGGCATATGGGAATCCCCTATATTTTTATGTAACATTTATGTAATCTGAATACCTTTTTTTTAAAAAAAACATATTAAAAAATAAAGCTTATACACCATAATGCAGGTTATTCTGACATTAAAGTGGCATCCTATGGCATATTTCTGAGTCCACCAAAAATAAAATAAAATAAAATAAAATGATATAACATACAGGAAAAGAAGTTACCCTCATTAAGATGGCAACCTAATGGAGGCCATTGTGAAATTTACCCTTGAAGATTTCAACTAAATATGTAATCGTCATTTTACAGAAAGAAACTACACTGTAAATCAGGCTGTCTCCATAAAATGGTAGGAAGATGAATCTAAATATGGGGATAATATTCTCATCTTTCAGAAGCTGGCTTTTTCTTTATCATGGGAGGCTTTGGGCAGAAGTTGCTTTTATTTACCATCCTTGATTTAGTTTGCATATCTGCAGAACATCCCTTGATTTGCTGTAATGAACCAGGCCCTCAATATGCCTCTTTTTAAATGACTGTGTCTAGCTACTTATATACCACTGTGTATTTTCAGCCTAGTCATTGAGAAGTTTAACAATATTTCCATCTTTAGAAGCAACTTTTAAGTGACATTCTTGAGAATGTCTTAGTTTTGAAAGTCCAGCCTTTTATGTTGCATGTGGATATTTCTTTAGGATGACCTGAATTTTCAAAATGTGCCCATAGGTAATTGTGTTAGCATTGATGTTCATTGTATACAAGCAATTCTTGCTGTATGGATGGTGTGACTGAGAACTGGAATCAGGTGAATTAGCAGATGAGCCCTTAGAGAAGTCAGATAAAAGGAGACAAAAAAGGATTAACACGTACTCTTCACATATATCTTTTAAAATATCAGTCTGTTCATATTACAAGAAAAACATGTTAATTTAAGAACATTTAGAAGATGCCAATAACCACACTAAAAAAGGGGAAAAAGTCCTGTAATCCTATTATCCTGAGACAACAAGTATTATCAGTTAGTTTGTAGCACCTCCAGGCTATTTCTACATACTTAAATAGTTGTATAAATAAAAATGTAATCTTTCTGTTTTATAAGCAGTCTTTTCCACCTACAATACCATGAATACATTTCCATGTGATTAAATAGAGAATATTGTTTAGATTACATACTAAACAGATTTCTTAGGATCAGTGAAACCAAATAATACATATGGAAGCTTGGTTTTAACACACCTAAGCTCTTTAATTCCTTTCAAGTTCTTGTTTTGCACTGTACAAGGAACATAAGAGATTTTATAATGAATGATTGCATTGTAATATATTATGACATAACTTTTGAGGATAATAGATTGGGTTTTTACTTGGGACTTGTAATTTTAAATTTATAGCCCTGGTTCTCTGTCATACTTATGCTCATAACCTAGAAATAACAAACCTTTTTCCAAGATGCATTCCCTTTATTAACTTTCCTTCATAAAGTGAGGCGAACAAAGCATTTTAGAACTTCTAGAAAATGCATTATATAAGACAGTTTAATAAAGTTCACTGGATTATGATATATAGGACATATTGATTAGGACACCTAAATCCTGGAAACCCTTTAAAATATCTCTTTATTGCTTTGCAGGACTGTGAATGAGCTGAACCAGCATTATAAATACCTTAAAACTTTCCCATATTCAGGATGTTGTAACTGAGATAAATTTTATTGAATGAACTAAATATCCACAAGAAAGAAGAGAAACAATATAGCTTTAATTCTAATTAAATTTTCCTCTAAACTGGGAAAAATTTACTAGAATTCCTGCTAAAATAGCAATGGGAAACAGCCATGTAAAGACTCAAGATAATTTTTATCATAGTTGGAATGTGTTATTTCTTTATTCAAAAATATTTATTCAGCACCTACAGGCTCAGCTCAATCCTATGGTATACAAGGATGAGAAGCACACTTTGCAGGGAAATTTCCCTCCTTTTACTGTAAGTTTATAAGTCTTGTTAGATTATTATGGTTATTGTATTATATTATGGTATCATTGTGATTGGGCTTGTGGAGGGAACTGTTCTCTCCAGAGGGTTAAATCTTTCATTGTCTTAGTTACCTGGGGAAGAGGTTAACTCCTTAATTTTGAAGAAAGTAGTAAGATTTCCAGGAGGGAGGGAAGTCCCTGGCTTGTTTTGTGGAAGATGGTATTACCCCTTTGGCAAAAGTCTGAGCTGTCCATGGTACTGAAGATCCATAAGAAGTCCTCCGTTTAGCCTTCCTCAATTACCTTTACTGAACTCTGTACTCACAGCATGAAATGATTCACCATGAATTCTCACAATATCCTGCAAAAAAGTGTTATTTTACTAATTTTTAGATGAGAAAACTGAAGCTTAGAGAGATCAAACTGTTTATGCAGATTTAGTTCCACTGAAGCAATTTTAAAAGAAAGGGATTAGGTGCTTACAAAATTATGTGCTTACAAAATTATGGAAAGAGCTGAAATGACAGTTTCTAGCCTGTGTCTCCAGAAATGACTCCCAGGACACCACATTCCTGGCCAGCTAGGAGAACTGCTACCTCTACTACATTTGGATAGCTGGGAATCATGAGGCTTCATGCTAATTGTTGCTCCAAGACTGTCTTAGTTTTCATCAGAGATTAGATGCTACCATCAGAACTATTGTCTCCAAAGCCCAGATGAGCCTGCTATACCCATATAACAAATGAATAGCCTACATCTTGACTTTCAACATTCACTGAGCTAATGACTGGACATCATTCTGCTAATGGTGTCCTAGTAAAACAAACCCCTTGACTTTGCATGCCAGCAGAAATAATAGGAGCTGCAGAATTGGCTTTGAGAGCCCTCTGGTGTTCATATTTCCCATGACTGTGTCATATGGGTAGGTCCTAAAACACATCCTGAACTTTAGTTGCAAGGAAGTCTTGTAGAAGTGGTCTTTAGCTTTCCAGATGCTTCAGGACAAAATGAACATGTTTTTCCAGATGCTTCCAAGTAAAAAGGAAGTAGAATAAATGTTGGGCATCAAATGGGGAGCTGGCATTTGAACTCAGACTTGTCTAAGTTTAAAGCCCTAGACTCTTTCCATTATGCTATGCATGTTGATTTGGAATTAATATGAAATTCAATGAAGTGACCCTGGATATTCTTTCTATCAATTTCCACTGAACAAAGGGAAATCTTTCAATCAGGAAGAGCTTGACTCTGACCCAGAGAAGATATATAGTCAGACTTGGAGTTGGGATCCTGTGGGACTCTGGACTGAGAAGCTATGATAATGGTTTAGCTGGATGAGAGAAAGCATACCAAGAAAAGCTGGGATAATGTCTGCTGAGTCTCAAGGGAAATTTTTTTTCTGAGCATTGAGAATGTGTAAATAGCTAAGGCCATAGGCAAACTCTTTAACAACATTCTCTATAGAATTAGAGAACTATATCTATTTATAGGAAAGAGTCTCAAGTGATTGTGGGATATTAGGGTTGCCCCATGAAGAGCTAGAGAGGAGTTGGGATCCCAGGGAATTGAAATTCTTCATTTACCCTTGAGCTTCAAACTGGGCATAGTAGCTATTATGGAGATTTTGCAAAATAAATAGATTGGGCAAAAATTCACATGGAGGAAAATGGAGGCTCCCTAATCTCCTAATCTATTCCAAGAAAGAAGAACTGAAGGTGGGGAGAAATGTTTTATTGCTTTACCAGTAAATATCATTGATCATTTTACACCTGTGTAATGGGCCCTGCCACATCTTAGGAAAAACAAATTCCCATGACTTTGCATGCCAGCAGAAATAATAGGAGCTGCAGAAGTGGCTTTGAGAGCCCTCTGGTGTTCAGATTTCTCATGAGTGCTTCATTTTGGACCATGGTATTTATAATCCATCAGTGTGTATTTAGTGCCCAGGACAGTGTTTGGAACATTTAGTACAGCATTTTACACATCTCTTCCCTTATAGAATTCTGATCAAGTTGAGAAAGAAAAAAAAGAGCAAAAAAAAGAAGAAAACTTTATTAGTATTACAGGCATAGTTGTAGGTCATAGCTTAGTGTAAGAAGCAAATGGGCTCACTAACCTCACTTCCAAAAGAGAAAAGGGCAGATATGAGCCAAGCATGGCCAGTTATTCTTCCCAAATTAATCAGATAAGTCACTCTACTTCGTAGGGAGGGAGTTAGTTAGTAAAGGACCAGAGAATGTGCTTTGGGAAAATCCCCCCTCATGAGAACCAGGAGTGAGGGAGAAGACATTTTTTCTCTAATATTGGGTTCTCAGTCTTAGTATGAATATATGAATGAGTGAATGAATGAATGAACAATGAATATATGAACAATGGGGCCCTTTCTGGATTCAAGTTTTCCTGGAAATAACTAATCACCAATCAGGTAGCTGGTGGTTCCTGGAATTGTACTATAATTCCTAAACCTAACTTACTCCTGGTGTGTCTGGTGTGTCCAAGTGACTGTGTTTGCCCAGATCCCACCCAGCAACAGCTGCTTTGAAGCCTGGAACCTAGCTCTGAATCTCAGTCCCACAACTGGAGAACTTGATCTTGTCACCTAGACTCTGCTGGCCTCTTCCTAGGGTACTGTGGTCCAGTTGTCCAGTATCTAGGTTCTATGAATTTTCTTTAGGTTGCCAGGTTCCAGATCTAATGACCCACCTGATGTTAAGAAACTCAGTCATCCTGAACTATTAATGTTGTTTCCATATCCGTTTTACTCTTGGGATATGGACATCTGTTAAATTTTTTTATTAGATATTTTCCTATGTTCTTCGTACTTGAACACTAGACTCAGACTCTTTTTCTTGCCCTCCCATTCTAGATAGGGGACAAGAACATTCTGTTATTTTTTTGCTCAGTTTGGCAACCATCTTGGGGTTGAAACGATTATGATGATTATGATGATTATTTTTTAATTAGTTTGCAAGCTTCCAGAAAAGTCGAGACCAAGTTTTATATTTTTGTAAAATGTAGGTAGTTAATGCTTTTGCTGGTGTATGTATAAAGAAATATCTGAGGAATTCCATTATCAGCTGCCTAGTAACAATAAAATCCTGAGTGGTCTCCAAATTTGAAAAGTTTCTGAGTGCAAGGCATTATGGACACAGCCAAGAAGAGCCCAAACTAAGACCGTTGAAGTGACTTATAGGTCACCTACTAATGGAAAGAAGTACTTTCATTAATTTGCAAAGGTTACTTATGCCACTTCTCATTGGTGCCAATGCAAGAAGTGGGGCACATGAAAAAATGTTCAACATCACTAGCTACTAGGGAAAGGCAGATCAAAATTACAATGAGATACCATTTCACACCTTATAGAATAGCCATTATTTAAAAAAAAAAAAAACCACAGCACTACAAATGCTGTAAAGGATATGGAGATATAGGAACATTCCTTTACTGTTGGTGGGAATGTAGAATGGTGCAGCCTCTATGGAAGACAGTTTGACCCTTCCTCAGGAAGCTAAATATAGAACTGCCAATGATCTGTCAATCCTGCTACTAGGAATATATTCAGAAGATCTGAAAGCAAGGGCATCAACAGGTATTTGCACACTGATGTTCATAGCGGCATTATTTACGATTGCTAAAAGATGGAAACAACCTAAGTGTCTGTCAACTGATGAATGGATAAACAAGATGTGGTATGGTATATTTATACAGCGGAATTCTATTCAGCTGTAAGAAGAAATCAATTGGGGAAGCACATGACAACATGGAGGAACCCTGAGGATATTATGTTGAGTGATATAAGTGAGACACAAAAAGACAAATATTGTGTGGTCTCACTGATATGTATTAAGTACAATGAGAAGACTTATGGAGTTGGACTATGAAGTGTAGGTTGGTGGGAGACAAAATGTGAGATGAGAAGGGGGAGATGATGCTGGATGTATGTACTTTAATAAGGTCAAATGTAATTATATGGTAATGGATGGACTTGATGGTAACATATTATAGTGAATGTAATTAACTGTTGATTTATGGATGTGATTGTGGCTGAAACAAGTAGTCTAGGGAAGTTAATGTTAGTTGGAGGATAGCTGGAAGGTAATATAGGGAGTGTATAACAAAGATTTTGGCAGAAGATGAGGATTGTGGTTAAAAATATACATATGGGAATGTTCTATTCAAGGTGTTAAGAATGTGGTGATACATGAAAAATAGAACTGATGTAATTTATAGACTATAGTTAACAACTATATTGTAATATTTTTATAACAAAGAATGCTAAAGATAAAAAAAGAATATGGGGTTAGGTTTTGTGAGATATGAATATGATTATGCATTTTTTCTCTTCTTCATTTTTTCATTAATAAGGAGACCTTGACTATGTCATTTAATTAATCTGTTCATCTCTGTATCTTTCTGCACACTAGAGGAACAATTGAATTAGTAGCTGGAATTAGCTGAGATAAAATTGCCTGGTCAGAACTTTTTAGGAGTAATGCTTCCATAACTTCTTGGACTGCTTTTTTCTGTTATTTTTTTTTAATTTGAAATAAAGTTTGAATAAAATAAAAAAAAGAACAAGTGGGGCAGGAGGGAAGTGGTTCAGAGGGAAGGCAGCCTAAAGTTACTGAGAGATTTTATTCTGCCATATATTATTTAATATAATCCCTGCATAACTCATTAAAGTAGGCACAGCATTTTTTAAAATCCAAAGACAAAGAAACTGAGGATTAATGAGGTTTGGTAATTTGCCTTATGGTATGGGAGAGCTGGTATTCCAATCTTCTTTCTGTTTGGTTCTTTTGAGGAGAAACGTCCTTTTCCATTGTTTATTGATTCATATATGAAGATACCCATTGGCGGTATATTCCTGGCCTCCTTATGTCCCTCACTCCTCTAGAAGTTATTAGTTAATTTGGGACCAGGACCTTGGCTTCTTCCTTTCTTTTTCTTTTGGGAACCAGCTGCTTATGGGAAGCAGACATTCTGGTCTACCCCTCAATGCCACATGTTTTACAGGGAGGACCTAGAGCACAGTCTGCTATTGGTGGGTAAGTCTGTCACCTTCTGAGGTTTGATTTCGAGCATCTCATGGTTTCCAGAACCTAAGTCACATTCATGAACATTGGTGATATTAGTACTAAAGGTGATATTTGATTATTCATTTATCTATACTTTTTCTGATCAGTTTGGTACAGAAGTTAAGGTTGGTGTGGTACATTGAATTATGTACCCCCTCAAAAACATGTTCTTCCTCCTAATCTGCATTCCTGTGGGTGTGAACCCATTTATAAATAGGACCTTTTGAGGATGTTATTTTTAGTTAAGTTGTATCCAACTTGATTGGGGTGGTGCTTAATCCATATTACTGAAGTCTATTATAAACAGAATAAAGTCCGATGTGGTCAGACAGAGAAGCTGGATGTCAGTGGAACCCAAAAGAGCAGACACAAGCAGAAAGACAGTGCCATGTGACAAGAGGTAGAGGTGCAAGCCAGGGAACTCCAAGGGCTGCACCAAGCCAGCACCAGAATGCTACTGACTTTGGGGAGAAAGAGTGGCTTTGCTTGTGCCTTCATTTTGGACGTATTGCCTCAAACCTGTGAGCCAATAAATGCTTGTTGTTTAAGCCGAGCAGCCTAGCAAACTAAGACAGTTGGGGAAGGGAGGGATTTATATTTTGCCCCAAACTAAATTCTTTTCCCAATATAAAACTACAAAGAAAATTAAACATAAAATAGACAGAAGGTTAAAAGAAGAGAGTGAGTAGCAGATGTCAAATTGAAAAGAGAAGAAAACAAACAAACAATAAATCCCTTCTCCCCCAGCTCAGCTGTTGGGAAAAATTCAGAGGAGAAATAATCATCTCCATATATCATGACCCCGGATTGCAGAGAAATAGCACAATAATGAATGTTCATGATGACAATCCTTGATCCATCAAGAAAATTAAATTATGTTCAGCAGATTTCCTTTACCTAAGCTAGAAAGAATGTATAATACATTTTAGAAAGATTTATTCTTTTGATAAAGGAAATTTCGTTTTACTTATATATGCTGGTCTCTCTAAGGAATAAGATTTTGAAAATATTGAAGATTAAAAAAAACAAAAGGAATTGTTGAGGTTGACTGAGATATGTGTGGTATATTTAAAATGAAAGATTATTACCACAGCTTTTATATTTTCCTCCTCTACTGCAATTTGCCTAATCCAAATTAATGTTTAAAGCATTACATTAATTGGTAAAATCAGCTCTAAGTGCTTGTTTTTAACACGATGAATCAGTTGAATCTTGTTTTATACAAAACATGTAAATCGTCTATTTGGATTTAAATGAAGCTGACTCTTATGATCCAAGCTCATCAGACTTAAATGATAATTAAATAAACTCACAACGCTGGATAAACAGTGTCATAGTCATCCCAGAGTACGGACGTTGTAGTCAACTTTGCAGTGGGAAGGGGGAAGTTCGGCAGTTTGAGTGTCTTCGGGAGAAAGTCTCAAAGTCTCACTAAGAGGCCCCGTGTGGGGGCATTATCTTGATGCATTTTGTGTGGCCCAGGATTTGACTTTGTCAGAGCCCTGGAGTTGAGCAGACGGAGGGAGGCTGCCTTATGCCAATCACTTCCACAGGCAACTAATGACACAAGACAGACTGCTAATTCATCAATTCACAATGGAATAGACAAAGATGAGGAGGAATATTCATAACCTCATCCAAGGCACCCTCTTTCCAGCGACAGGATACCTGGGAGATCAAATTAATAACTTAAGGTTTGTTTGATAAGCATGGAATTAAAGCAAAAGGAGGTACGTAATCTTGAAGACTATTTCAACCAGCCCATGGGTAAGGCCTTATTGAATCATCCCTAAGTCACAACACGGTTGTAAGAATATATAGTAATATTTATTAATCACTATGCCAGGCACATTATAAATGCTTTAACTATATTAATTCATAAACCCTTCCAGCAACCCCATGAGGTAATAACCTATTATATGTCCTCATCAAGTAGATTAGAAAATGGAGGAAGCAGAGATTAAATAACTCTCCCAAGGTTACGTGGCTGGCACATCTCAGGGGTCCAGGCTGACACTCTGAAGTGCTAGCCTGTTCTACCTCTCCAGGGGTAGTTTGCTTTCTCTGGATTCAGTATTTCTTCCCTCAGGGCTGTGCTGGAAAAACTCTGCCAAGTTCTCATTCCTTCCACTTCCCATTTCTATGTTCTAAACTCTCCATTGTGATTTTGTTCTTAGCAGCTTCCTCCAGATAAATCACACCAATATGGATTATTTCTGTCTACTTATTTACAATCACATGCTAATCCTTTCACTTGGAGATTTCATCCAGTCCATTTTGATTGCAGAGGTAAGTGTTTGTAAATTCTCTGGAAAGTAGTCTCAGAATGGATTATAAGACTATTTACCATTTGATAAATGGATACCACCTTACAAATTCCAAAACTGGTCATTACTAGCTGAATCTCAACCTTATACAATTTTCTTTCTGACTTCATTGGTAATTTTTAAGAACTGGAATTGGCAAAAATGTCTTGCTTATAGTCTTGGGTGTTTTTTTTTTAACGTGCACTTAAAGATTGTCTAAGAATAGCATGGAGGGGGATTTTATATTTATGATTTCTAGGATGATCAATTTTCCATCATTAATAACGTGAAGCATGGCTGTAAAATGAGCTTAAAATTTCCTCCCAATGTATTTCAGTGTCCTTCTGTAAGTGAAGGGGTAACATTGGACTTGAATACTAATGTTAGGATATATATCAGATCTTCTGAGCAGTTCCTTGAGATCTTTGGAAGAAAGGTGCTTTATATAGCCTGCTGCAAAGTATTTGAGACAGCTACTTGTGAATTACTATGTGCTGACAAATGTATCTGACTGTACCAAAAGACGTGGAGTGAATTATGAATGACATTGTGGAGGCAACTCAGTTTTCTGGACTGTCAATCACCTTAAAGAAAGGTGAGGTCATAGAACAAATACCCTTGCTCCTCCAAAAACCCTGTGTGGATGTTCAGACCTTCTGAAAGCTTTGAATGGAATTTCCTGCCTTGGCAGTAAGCTGTCAAATGATCCACAAAGTCAGTGTGTTACTTGGCAGATTGGCAGGGCTGAATGCTGAATTCATTCCAAACTGGAACAACAGAAGTGATGGGATTTTCTAACTCACGTACAGATGCGAGACTTGGATTCCTCTCGGTGCCCATGCCGTCGTTAGAGATGTTTCCGTTCATAAATTATAAATGTTTTATATTGCTATGCAGGTCATGAGAGAACAGCAGATGATAATTCCAAGACTGTTATAAGAGAAGAGCAATCGTTTGGGAGCTGGCGAGGTGGGATGAGGGACAAAGAGAAGGAATTAGAAATGGATTTAGTCAAGAGTGGCTGAAGTAATGCTACAATGAAGGTTATAGTTGGGAAATGTCAGCACCAGATGGGATCTGCCATCACTTGCCAATTGCAGATTGTTTGGGTTCCACAATAACAAATGCATGCTTCCTTAGGAGCAAAGGGTGGCTTCACAAAACAGAAAGCAGAAATGTCTAAGGAGTTTGAAACCACAGAACAGCTCAATAGCTACAAACATACCCTATTGGGAGAGATGTTGTATGAGGGACCAAGATGCAAACAAGGAGAATATGTAGGGGAGCCAGTTAAAGTTTAATAATTATGTGACTCTTGTTTAAATCCTCATTTAATGGTAGCCATAAAATTATTCTTTTAGTATTTTCTGGGTTTGCCTACTTTTGAATGAAATAATCTCTCTCTTGTATTTGGAAAACCTGTTTTAAAATAGTAGGCCATAAGTTGATTTCAACAGCCAAAATCAAAAAGTAAAATCATAGCTTAGGAAAAATAATGTTTTTCCAAGTTAAAAACATATTTTTCACATCTCATTATGCACCAGCTTTCTTCAGGTGGATGAGGTATAATGCAAATACAGCTATTCTCTGCCTAATGTTCTCATTTCGTTAACTAACAGGCAAACAAGCTAGTAAGCAAGCAAACTAAATGTAGGGAGGCAATTAGAGAGAAGGCTCTTACATCTGTGCAAAAGCATTCTCAGTAAGTGGATTGTACCTTTTGTCCTCTAGCAAATTTCATTTAAAAAGTACATTCTCTCTCACTCAATAAGGTGATAAAGAAAACCACTGCTCCATTTATTGTTTTGTCTCTCAGTCTTTCATTCTCTCCCCTTACCAGACCCCGGGTGAAGGCAACTGTGCACCATTTAGAATTGTGCTTTTGTTTCTTTTTCATTTTTGAAAAAAAGTTTGTTAATTGGGAAATGGATATGAATTACTAACTCACTCTCAATGCCTTCTGACTAATTGTTAAATGGGTCTAATGACCTTGGCAATGTTGAATAATATAATTAAATTTGACAATTTGATTCATTTCTAAGGGTATAAGTTTTTCTCTTGGGCTTAAGCATGCTTGCAGAGTTTTAGTTATTACTGAAACAATAAAATTGTGTTTTTCCAATGTTTGGGGAAAATGCCCTCAAACATTGATACATTGCAAAAATGCAATGTATCTTCATTTTTGGTCAAGATTAAGTATTTCTTTTAAAAAGTAGAACCCTGAAACTCGAATCAAACTAGTTGAAATCATTAATTTTATATATTTTTATTGATTACTTTTAATTTCAGGGAAATAATAATTAATGCAACTTGTTCCAGAGTTACTGACAGCCAGAGAGGAGAGGTTCTGGGCACAGGCCCATTTACACCTCCCTACTATCTTGTACAAATTGACATAGACACAGGTAGAGACTCACATTGTTGGGTGAGTCTAAGGAACACAATGAACTTCTGCCTCAGATGAGAACAAATGAAAGCACAAAACTTATACAGATTTTCTCCATAGAGAATTTGAGTGTTTAATATCCAAACTATATAAAGAAATCTTACAACTCAACAACAAAAAGACAAACTACCAACTAAAAGGTGGGCAAAAGACTTGAACAGACATTTCTCCAAAGAAGATATATAAATGGCCGAAAAGCATATGAAAAGATGCTCAACATCATTAGCTGTTAGGGAAATGCAAATCAAAACCACAATGAGATACCTTTTCATACCCACTAGAATTACTACTATTAAAAAAAAAAACAAGCAAACTGGAAAGTAACAAGCTCTGGAGAGGATGTGGAGAAATAGGAACACTTGTTCATTTTGGTGTGAATATAAAATGCAGCCACTGTGGAAAACAGTTTAGTAGTTCCTCAGAAAGTTAAGTATAGAACTACCATATAACCCAGTAATTCACCTTCTAGGTTTGTACCCAAAAGAATTGAAAACAGGGGCTTGAACAGATATATTCACACTAATGTTTTAGTGGCATTGTTATAATAGCCAAAAGGTAGAAGCAATCCAAGTGTCTATCAACTATTGAATGGATAAACAAAATGTGGTATATCTATACAATAGAATATTATTCAGTCATAAAAAGGAATGGAGTTCTGATACATGCAACACATGAATGAACTCTGAAGGCATCATGTTGAGTGAAATAAGCCCGACACAAAAAGACAAATATTGTGTGATCTTACTTATATGAAATAATTAGAATAAGCAAATACATAGAGTCAGAAACTAGAATACAGTTTAGCAGGGGGCCAGGTTGAGGATAGGGAATGGGGAGTTAATGTTTAATTGTTACTGAATTTTTATTTGGGATGATGTAAAAGTTTTGGTAATGGGTGGTGGTGATGATAGCACAGTGTCGTGAATGTAATTAACACCAATTAATTATATGTTTGAATGTGATTAAGAGGGGAAATTTTAGTTTGTATATATGTTACTAGATGTGGTAATTTAATTCTTTGGTGGACCCCAGAAAATTATGTTCTTAAATTAATCCATTTCTGTGCATCTGAGCCCAGTATAGGTAGAACCCTTTGATTAGATTACTTCAGTTAGGGGTCATTTGATTAGATTACTTCATTAAGGTATAGCCCAGGGTGGGTCTTCATCCTCTTAATAAACTGGATGACTATACAGAGAAAAAAGTTTGCAGACACAGAGAGAACTCCCCAGAAGCTGAGAGAAAAGTCCCAGCAGCTAGAAGCTGAAATCAGTGGAACCCAAGAGAGAGAAAGCCACAGGAACAGAGAGAATGCCACAAGAGAAAGAAGCTGAAAGCAATGGAATTGGAAGAGATGGCAGAGCCTGGCAGATGCCACCATTGTGCCCTGCCATGTGGTAGGAGACCAGCACCACCAGCAGGCAGTTTTTGGGGAGAGAGCGTCACCTGATGCCTTGATTTAGACATTTTTCTCCATCTCAGGACTGAGCTTATAAGTTAATAAATCCCCATTGTAAAAACTAACCCATTTCTGGTATATTGCCTTGGCAGCCTTTAGCAAACTAAAACACCAGAATAAAAATTTTTAAAAAAATCCATAGGACTGTATATCATAAAGAGTGAACACTAATGTAAACTATGGATTATAGCTAATAGTATAATTATAATAATATTGTTTCATCAGTTGTAACAAAGATGCACACTAAAGCAAAGTGTTAATGATGGGAAAGCTCTGTGTGTGTGTGTGTGTGTGTGTGTGTGTGTGTGTGTGTGTGAGGGAGTGAATTAGCCAAAGGGGTGCTGATGCAAAATACCAGAAATCTGTTGGCTTTTATAAAGGGTGTTTATTTGGGGTAGAAGCTTGCATTTACCAGGCCATTAAGCGTAAGTTACTTCCCTCACCAAAGTCTATTACTATGTATTGAAGCAAGGTGGCTGCCGAAATCTGCCAGGGTTCAGGCTTCCTGGGTTCTTCTCTTCCCAGGGCTCATTTCTCTCCGGGATCAGCTCCTCTGTTTTCTCCATAACGTCAGCTGTCGACTATGAGGCTCTCTAGGCTTTGCCTTTCTCCACAAGGCCAGCTGTAGACTATCAGGCGAATGGCTCTGTCTCTCTCCCTGGGGCTTCTGCAGTGTCTAAGAGCCATCTCTATTCCTCTGTGTTCTTCTCCTGTGTGTTCACTCCCCAGGCTCTAGCATCAGAATTCCAACTCTGTCCTTTGCAATGTCTTTTATCTGTGGTAGAGACTCAAAGCCCTACTGACATGGCCCAAAGTCCTAATCATAATTTAATCAATTAAAAGTGATACCTCTGACAGACTAGTTTACAAACATAATCCAATAACTATTTTTGGAATTCATAAACAATGCCAAACTGCTACAGGGGGATATATGGGAACTCTGTATTTTCTGCATTATTTTTCTGTAAACCTACAACTTCTCTAATTTAAAAAAAACCCTGATAATGACAGATACCTTAACCATAACCACATGAGCTCAGATTCTGGTGATAGGGCCAGAATGATACCCTGAGATAAAGTATGTGACTTCAGGGAGGTTAGAGGCATCTACCATACCACAAATACACCCAATCTTCTACTCAATTGTGTAAAATTTATTTTAATAGGAGTCAAAACCCTGACATTCTACAGCATAAACTGCAAACATCATTGAAAGGAACATTACACAGACTCAAAGAGGGAGCATGATAGGGTAGATAAGACTGTCAGCCTGAGGATCAAGAGGCCCAGGTTCAAATCTAGTTTAACCCTTTACTAAATGTATAACTTCACTAAGTCCCAGTTTCCTCCTCTGTAAATGGAGGGAAAATACCTTATAGGTCTGCTAAGAGAAAGAAAGAAATGATAGGGGAAAAAAGAATTTAAAGGGATCGAGACAAATGTGTTAGCTATAGGAGGTCAGTGGTGGCAGCAGAAGAGAGGGGTTTCTCATCTGTGTGGCAGAACTCCATAAAGAGGAGTGTAGAGTGGGCAGCTGGCAGAGGCAGGTAGTTGGTAAAAGAGAACTTTCTATGAAGAAATAAAGTTCTTCACCTCTAATCTGAGATTCTGGGGGAAGAACTGTACAGTTTGGGAGTATTGTTAGTGGTTCTCAAGGCTCCAGTTCATAGGGGTAGGGGCCAGAGGGCTAGACAGATCAATGGAATTGTAACTTTGAATAGCCTCGATTTTTGTTTGGAGAACCCACATTCTTGACCCATGTTGTTTGAGTGGGCTGATCCCTCTCTTGGTTCCAGGGATGGGCCCTTCTTGACCAAAATCAATCAGCACCTCTTATCCTCTCAGCCATAATGTTTGGTTTAGGTATGAGAATGTAATCCCAAACAATGAGGCTTTTGTTGAGCCTTCAGGAAGAGAGATCTGATTTTCTGCTAGACTTGAACAAGAGCACATGTGAAGAATAACCTCTGAGCACAATGCTGATACTGAGGGATTGGAACCAAGAGATGGAAAGAGAGGAGTCAGACCCTGTCCACATCGTGTGATCAGCAACAGGCTCTGCTGGATGGGTTCCCTAGGATGCAAATGCTGGAACAGGGTTAGGAGTCCCAAGGTTGTTGAGGAGTAATGCTAGGCAAGAGCATGATTGGGCCAAGAGAGCTAGGAGACCATGATTCAGGTCTGACAAAGTCTCTGCCAGCTCTAGAGGAAAAACTGCCCACTAGAGAAGTCTCCTGTTGGACAGAAACGGCTCAGCCAAGTACCAATGCCTTGCTCAGTCATTGCTTTGGGCTTACCCAAGAAGATCATGTCCTTTGCTACTAATAATGCCTTGCTCAGTCATTGGCTAGAGCTTCCTGGGGAAGAACATGATCATGACTCAGGAGCTGAGGTTGACCATGAAGTAGCTAACAGCTGGAGGGTGTTAACTGACCACAGTCCTCACAGCAGAGTAGCAGTCATTTCTCAAAGGGTGATCTGAAGGGTGCATCACTGTGTCTGCTACACAAGCTACTCAAAAAACCAACCATGTCTTGTACGTGGTCCAATACATCCCCTTTAGACTTGTGATACAGAGATGCAACTTAAGAAGTTCTGAGTTAGGGAGACAAGCTGGAGTTTCTGTTCTAGGGTTGCAGATGAGAGCGTGTTAGTGGGTCCAAGATTCAGGAACTCACAGGTCCCAATGACCAGCACTTTCTCACTCTCTATAATCAATGTGGTATTCAAACATAATTTCTAGATTTCTGAATCACCTTTTTCTTCTACTTTTTAGGTCACTTTTGGCTTCACTTCACTTTCAGCTCAGTATGGACCCCATGTTCATTTGCTTAACTCTGCTCTCCTTCCTCCACCCACCTTTACATGTGGCATTGTCCAGAATTCTATTTGTATTCTCATTCTAAAATCTGTGTCAGTCAGAGTTCTCCATAAAGAAAACCAACAGGATACACACATACATACACAGAATTATTAAAAGGAATTGGTTTGCACGGTTGTGAGGGCTGGCAAATCCAAATTCTTTGTGGCAGGTAGGAGGCTGGAAATTCTGGGAGTGGTGATGAAGTCCGAGTCTGAGTCTAAGGGAGGCCAGGGAAGGGTGTAATATTGAGGCAGAATCCTTCTGATTCTTGAAACCCTCAGTTCTTACTTTTAAGACCCCAGACTGATTGGATGAGGCCCACCCACATAGCTGAGGGTAATCTCCTTTACTTAAAGTCAATTGATTGTAGATGCTAATCCATTCTACAAAATACCTCTACAGTAACACTAGGCCAATGGTTGATAAAACAACTGGAAACCATAACTTAGTCAAGTTGTCCCATAAAATTGACCACCCCATATTTTATGTGTTTCAATCCATTATAGTTAATATTATTTTTGTATCCCATTTTTGGCCAATGAGAACCCTTTCAAGTTATATCCTATATCCTGTTGATATGACCCTAGTCATTCTCTTTGGTTTTCTTGCTTTCTGATATGCCATCCTATGTTCTGGGCCTTTATTTTGAACTTTCAAAGGAGTCCAATTTCTTTTAAGGAGGAAATGATATTTATCTATCACACCCTAAGCACTAGGAGTGCTCATTGCTTATAGGTTGGTTATTGTTTCTAGGTCTTTTCAGTGAATAGAGCAAGAAACTATGTACTTCTTTTTAAAAAGAGAGAAAATGAAGTCATACTGATATTCCCATTCAAAGACTGTATTATAGGAATTTAACTTATTTTATATTTGTATTTTTTACTGTTTACTAAAAATCTTGGTTTGTAATGACATTAAACAAATATGCTTTATCCTATAATTTAAAGGTAATAATACTGATATTATTACCAAGATATAATTTCTGAATATGGTTTAAAAATACTTGCAGTTCTAGTTGTTCTTAGGGTATTTCCAACTAGGATTTAATTACCATGGCTTAAGTTTCTTGAAATAATTATTGTCTATATTGGTAATTGACAGACTTGACACACAGTTAAATTCATTTGTTTATTTTGCTTTTTAGGTATTGATTTTTTTTATTCTGATTTAATTTTGTTTTATAATTATGAAAAACATTTACATCATTCCAAAGTCAAAACTCTATGAGTTACGTTCAGAGACTATCTTCTATTCTGCTCCCCTCTATATTGTTTCTTCCCCCCACTGCCCTAGGGAACCATGAGTATTGATTTTTGATATAGCTTTCCATAGTTTTTATGTAAGTATATATGTTTACTTATTTATATTCACCTCTTCATTACACAAACGGTAGTAAACTAAATACAGTGTTCTTCTTTACTTTCCTTACTTGATAATTTTTGGAGATTGGTGCATAAAAAGAACTTTCTCGGGGGTGGATGTGGCTAAAATGGTTGGACGTCCGTCTCCCATATGGAGGGCCTGGCTTCGATCCCCGGGACTCCTGGTAAAAGAAAAAAACAAACAAACAACAAAACAAAAACTTTCTCATTCTTTTTTATAGTTTCATTGTGAGACTGTACCATAGTTTATAAAACTAATCCCCTTGCTGATGGACAGCTACGTTTTTTCCAGTATTTCTCTATTACAAACAGGACTGCAATGAAAAACCTTATGCATATGTCATTTTTTTCCCCCTAGTCTATCTTTGGGTTAGATTCCTAGAAGTGGGTTTCTGGGTTAAAGGGTAAATGCACAAGTAATTCTTCTAGATAGTCACAGATTCTTCTCCAATGGATTTGTGCCTTTTTGCATTCCTCCAGAAATATATGAGAGAGGCTGTTTTCTTATACCCTTACTACAAGGGTCTGTTATCAAGCTTTAGAATTTGTTGCCAATCTGATATATGAAAAATATTATCTTAGTATAGTTAATTTTTTTTTATTTTTAAAGAAGCTTTAGATTACATAAATATTACATAAAAATATGGGAGATTGTCATATCCCCCCCCCCACTTTCCCCCATTAACAACATCTTTAATTAATGTGGTACATTTGTTACAATTGTGGAACACATATTGAAGCATTGCTACTAACCCTGGTCTAAAGTTTACATTTTACTTTACACTTTGCACTGCACAGTATTATAGGTTTTGACAAAATGTATAATGGCTTGTATCAGTCATTACTATGCCATGCAGTACAATTCCAATGTCCCCAAACTGCCCCATGTTACACCTATTCTTCCCTCTTCCTTCCCTCAGAACCTCTGGTGGCCACTGCCTTTATATCAATGTTACAAGTTCTTCCATTGCTAGAATAAGTCTAGTTTAGTCCATAGTTGCATTTCCCCCCCTTATGTTTGTTCATTACTCAATCCTGAGGATTTTGGATGGTGATGCCTACTTTGTTTCTGACTGAGAGGGGGTTTAGATCCCATGGGGCAGATGGATGGATTATTTTGCTTGCAGTTGCAGACACTCTCTGTTCCTTGGAATGGTTGTTGTCCTTCATCATCTTGTTAGTTGTTCTGGGTGAGTCCAATGAACTGGAGAGTAGGTTGCAACTCTGCTGAGATTCAGGACTCAACTGGTTTAGGAATAGACTGAAGATTTAAGTCTCTGGGACTTAAATCTTAAAAAGTATAGTGCTAATTATAGGTTCAAATAAAAGGGGCAGAAGAGCCATATGTAGGGAAATTATAAATGAGTCTAACTGTTACATTGGGGAGCATATATTCCAAAGTAAGGACCACTTAATTTTCATATTTTCTTATGATAAGTGAGATTAGCATCTTTTTTATATATATGTATTTAAGGCTAGCATCTGTTTATAAGTTTAGGGTTCATTTACCTTTTCCCCCCGTTAATTCTCTTTTTATATGTTCCTTTTTTTTTTTTTAAGGTGGTACCAGGGATTGAACCAGGGACCTTGTACATGGGAAGCAGGCGCTCAATCACTGAGCTATATCCACTCCTCTCGTATGTTCCTTTTTTATTGGGCTGTTGGTGTTTTTCTATTTTTATAGATTATTTCTATATACATATCAGTGATATTAACCTTTTAAAATATAAATTACAATTTTAAAATCAATTTGTCATCTGTCTTTTAACTTGGCTTGTCATGGAACAGTTTTTATTTTTTAATTTTAATGCTGTGAATTTTATCAATCTTTTTCAACATTGGTCCTGAATTGAGTCATAGTTAGAAAAATTTTACCCAGTTCCAAATCATAAAGGAATTCATCAATGTTTTTATCAATTGCTTGTATGATTTAGCTTATTATATTTAAATTTCTTGTTGACTTAGTATTAATCCTGCTATATGATTTGAGGAATAGAATGAAATAATATTCTATTATTTTAATGTCAGTTATTAAATAGTTCACTTTTCCCCACCTATTGAAAATCTGCCCTTTATCATATGCTATATTTCCATATGCTTGGATTTCCACTTTGTTCCATTTATCTGTTTGTCTACTCATGCTCCAATATCATACTTTCTTCTTTTATAGAGACTATAATATAACATGTTTTATTTTTGGTGAGACTAGCTTCTCTCCTCTTTGTTCTTCTCTTTCAACATTTTATTTACTATTCTTGAATGTTTCTTCTTCCCAAAGGACTTTACACTCAAATTGCTTTGTTTTACAAGAATAAAAAAAGCAATACTATTTTTATTGTGATCACATTAAATTTATACATTAAGGAAGGGAGAATTGACATCTTTATGATTTTGAGTCTACCTTTTTAAGAATGTAGTATATCTTACATTTTTTTCATGTCTATTTTTGTGACTTTAATGAAGTTTGCAGTTTTCCTCATAGTTTTTGAATATTTTCTGTTAGCTTTTTGTCTAGAAATTATTTCATTCCATTTTATGTACTACTTTAAATGGGGGTTTCTCTTTCATTTTATTGTTTGCATATATGAGGGCTATTGATTTTTGCATTTTGTAAGTATTTTTGAAAGCAATTTGACAAAATGTTTCCAGAGTCTTTCACATAGTCATATTTTTTAAACAAATCAATTTTATTGTTACATATTTAAAAAAGCATACAATCCATCCAAAGTGTACAATCAATGGTATTTGGTATAATAACATAGTTGTATATTCATCAACTCAATCATAAGTAGAACATCTTCATTATTCCAATAATAATAACAATATAAAACAAAAAACAAACAAAAGACTCATCACCTCTCAATCTCTCTATGCTTTCCTTGCCGTATACAGCTGCTGTTTCTGTCTCTCTAGTTTATTTGTATTCATATTTTGTATAGATGGAGTCAAGCAATAAATAGTACCTTGTGTCTAGTTTCTTTCCCTTAGTATATTTCCTTTTTAATAAAACCCTTACTGGACAATTATTAATACATTACTATATACTACTGCCCGTAGTTTACTTTGGTCGTATTTTTGCCTGATATTAACATCTTGTAACATTAACATACATTTGTTCAGTTTCAAAGAAAAACACTCTTATATATGCAATATTACCCATATTCATATTTCACATGAAGTTTCACTATGCTATACAGTCCCATGTTACAATTTTTATGCATATAGTCATACTTTTGGACATGTTTTTATTTGAGGTATTACCCACTATTTCTTGAGTTTTCCATTACATGTCATTGTGGTGCAAATTTCTACGGACTGTTCCGGCATTTCTCCTCCACCTTTCCATCTTCCCCATCTCAGTTTTTTAATGGTATGCTTCTTGTTGCTCAGTCCTCGCTCTCACAACAATTCACCTTCAATCCAACAGCAGATCCTTTTGGTTCTATCTTCAAAATACGTGTAGAGTCAACCACATCTCAACTTCTCCTTCACTCTAAGCCTAGTCTGAGTACAGTCTTCTCTTACCTCCTAACTGGCCCTTGGGCTTCCACACTTGTCCCACGATTGTTTGTTCTCAGCACAGCCACCAGAGGGAGCCTGTGAAAACCGAAGACTTATCCTGGACCTTCCTGCTCTACCACTTGCTGGGTTCTCTTTTCATTCAGACTGAAAATAAAAGACCTAGGGAGGCTGACAAAGCCCTCACTATCCCTCTGGTCTCATCTCTTTCCATTTGTGCTGCTTTATTCCAGAAACACCTGTTTTTTGAACAAGTCAAGACTGCACTTCTACTAACTGAGCTTCTGCCTGGAGAGTTCTTTTCCCCATAACTGCAGGGCCTTTATCCCACTTTCTCCATGTTTCTGCTGGAATGTCACTTTTTCATGTCTCTTTTACTCTCTTTCTCCCTCATTTTTCTTCACAGCATGTATCTGCATGTGACATATTATATATTTAATTGTTCATGTGCTTCTTGCCACTCTCCCTCAAGCAGAATGTAGGTTTCATGTGCTGGGACTTTATCCATTTTGTTGGTGGCTGTCTCCCCAGCACATAGAAAAGTGGTGAGAGCTCACTAATAATGAATGAATTTCACTGGATGAGCATAATTTATTGAGCTTTAAAGAGTACAGATTACTGTTTAAAATAAAGATAACAATTTATTTTAAATTGTGTGGTACTCACTCTAAAAACCATACGAGTTTTTGGGAAAATCTGTGTGGGCTTGAGATGTTAGCCAGTGCCTCTTGGAGGAGACAGGACTTTAACCATGTGTTGAATGTGGATAAATGGACAGGAGAGGAAAAAAAGGACTTTTCAAGCATTGAAAATAAAGACAGAGCACACCAGTTCATGGACATTGGTGTAAATATCTGCATAGACTTAGATAAGGGCTACAGACTATGTGTAAAAAACCAGGAGAATTATAGTTTATTTCTCAGTTTCTTTAGAATGGTCTAGAATGAGTTGGTACAGGCTACAGATAAATACATAAATAGTTATGTTTTTACAGGAGGTGACAGACAGCACTTGACATCTTTTAGTTCATTTTGCCTTCTTTAATATCATTGTGTCATAAATAGTTGAAGTGTTTTTTTTTTAATCTTCATAAGCCTATTTTGATTAGTGTATCAATTAGGCTACCATTACAGAGAAAGGAAGCTATTGAAAATTTGGCCAGACATGAGGAAGGAAGGCCTGTCAGCATGGTTTTGTGCATATGATGGAGGCACACCCTTCTTTTTGAAACACGCAGGGTGGGGCAGCCTCTGAGAAGGTGCCATGTCACGTGGAGGGTGACTTCAGCTGGGCAGGGGTGGCAAAGCTTTTCTATAAAGGACCAGAGAATAAATATTCTAGGCTTTGTGGGCCACAACGTGTCTGTCCCAACTACTCAACTCTGTTGTAAAATCACAAACACATCCACAGGTGATATGTAAATAAATGAATGTGACTGTTTTCTAATAAATTTATTTTCAGAAACAGGTGAAAATGAAACAGGCTAAATGTGTTTGCCAACCCCTGCTGTAGGCCAAACCCTCAGCTTGGTGACACACATCTTTAGTGCCCCCCTCTCCTCCTCTTCTCAGTAGCCTCTGGTCTTGTACTGGCACCTACTCTCTCCAATAATCCCAGCTTTCTGTTTTCTCAGCCAGCCGGCTGACCTGGATGGCAAGTGCCCTGACAAGGTGCTCTGTAACTATCAGGGATTTGTCCTTCTAAGGACAGATTTGCATTTAATAGGGAATTCTTCAGTAAAAATAAAAAGGCCTGTCTATGAAAAATGAAGTTAGATGATCACTAAGATCCTTCCAGCTCTCACATTCTGTATTCTGTGACAAGTTTGACTTAATGATTCTAATTTCAAGGTACTTTAGAAGGATGCAGGAAAGGTCAGTGAGATGAGACTAAATGGAACTAGTATGTAGCTAAAAGTGGACTCACACAAAAGTGGATTCTGAGGCCCGAGAATGTTATGGGACACACTTAGGCACTAGCAGGGGGAAGCCAGAGTCAGAGAGCAGTGAGGAATGAAGGGATAATTTATTTGGAGAGAATCAAGTATTAGAATTGAAGAACAGAGGAGGCAAAAATAATTAATTCATTTATTCCATCAAATATGTGCTGGGGATCCTCTATAGACTGTAGAGATATAAAGATATATAAAGTATTTCCCCCTCCTTTGCGAAGCCAATACTCCAATTACGGAGACACATTAACAAATAATTACCATATAGTTCAACAAGTTCTTCATGGGAGTAGGGAGGCCACAGATTCCTGATTTTCACTAGGTTGAAATGATCTCAGATTATAAAGTGGGCAATATGTAGAAGATTTTGTATTAAAGACAAAACTCTATTCCAACTCTGTTCTAACTCTATAACTAAGATTACTTCTTAGTTTGTTTGACAAGTTATTCACACCTCAAATTTATAAAACATGCTGAAATAGAATTTCTATGAATTTATTTACTAATATAACAAAAACAGGCAATGCCAGTTTTTAAATTTAAGACCAAACCTTCACTTTGTTTTTCTGAGAGATATGGAAAGAGGAAGAACAAAGCTATCAAAAATTAAATCTTGTAATTGCTGCAACCATCGTCACCAAGACCAGCCAATAGACTGTTACTCTCTAAATATAAATTGTCAGCTTGTGACAAAATCCAATTTTGAGAATAAGTGAAAATCCATTTCAAATTTCAATTGTTTAGTGTACTTAAAGACCAAAATTTATGGTAGGATTATTTTCATATTTATTTTGTATCAGGTGTTGGGAATTATATCCTCCTTGTCATCAGAAGATGGGAAGATCAATGAGCTGTGTATGCAGGCAATCAGAATTCACTCCAGACACTGTTAAACAATGCTTCAATGCATCATCTCCAGTTAGCTTAGCTTAACCTGGTTTTACCCCTAAGTCATTTCTAAATGACACCCACAGAAAACTTTAATTAGTTCATCTTATGCCCCTAACAGCTAAAGAAGAAAAAAAGAAAGAAAAGAAAAAAAAGGTAAATAGCTATTGTCAAGGTTATTTCAAGATCTTTCTAGTTAAGTAAAATGCATGATAAATGATATCTAAAGCTTCTTCCTAGGAGTCTGACTCCAGGTGGAAAGTTTCTGTAGATTGCTTAAATTCACTGATCTGTGAATGTGATCTGCATATGTAAAAGTCACTGTCTCTGCTATGAATTTTTCTTACTCTGTTACAGAAATTCTCAAAGTAATTTATATTTTTGAGGTTAAAATATAATATTTAATTTTCAACATAAGGATGTGCAACGTTTAATGTCAGAAGTAAAGGAAAAAATGCTATGAGGAGAAAAATTAAAAGAATATAAGGAGGTCATAGCAATATTATAACTTTGTTCCAAAAACATTCTCTTATTAACCATTGCTTACCTACAGACAACCAGGCAGAACTAAATCTCATTAATGCAGGCAAGTTAATATAATCAAAATTTCAATTATAAAAATGTAGGTGAATTTAATTTGTCTTTGCAAGTTGTCAACTTTTACTAGTTATGCTTCTTTTTATAAGTAACAGATATTTTGCAATATTTGTCTCTTGTTGGCCCTGAATAAATAATTCTGCTTCTCAACTGAATAAAATGAATAGTATTTGATGTGGAGAAGTAGGAGTATCTGCTTTTGTGTAAGAAAAAAGCCATTTTGTACAGAATTTTATCTGTCGTGAGCAGTTAAGGATAGTCATATTTCAAGAGCAGGACCAGATAAAAAGAATGTTTAAAAAGATTTGCTGATCCCATTTTATTTTTGCATTTTAAAAGCTGAGGTATAATTTTCATACAGTACAATGCCCACATTTTAAGTGTAACCACCAAGTAGATCAAAATGAGAGTATTCCCATCCCCCTAAAATTTTCTGTCACTTTTTCACTAGCTTTGTCCCTTTCTAGTTAATAAGCTTCTCTCCTAAGAGATAACTAGTTTTCTTACTTCTATCACGATAAATTAGCTTTTTCTGTTTTGGATAGTTTAGTTTTGTGACTTTTTTTTTTTTTTTTACCTTGTCCATATCATTAATACACATTTGTTGAGGTGTCGTAGTATACCATTCCTAATGCTTCAAAACTCATCATGTCCTGTCTCTGATACTGGATTTCCTGCCTGCATCATAATTAAAGGTGGATTACACTGCTTAAATGAAATGATTCTGGATTCAAGTGGGATGGGTATGAAGCAGTTAACTGTAGTGAACAGGGCATCGTGGAGGACGCTGGGAAGTGGAACTAGGCCAGCAGGGAGGCTGCACTGGGGGAGCAGAGTTGCGGCACACTGGGGATCTGTTTCCAGAAGCAGGGCACATGGTGAGGACTGCGTGTTTGGAATAGGATCCGAGCCTTTGTCACAGTCAGGGCAGCTGGAGGGGGATGCGCCTCAGAATGGGGATCTCCAGACGGGTCTGTCTCCATTCTTTCTGCCAAATGCCAAGATTAGTCCCTTTGCCTGTGATGGCTGGTTTGAGCCTGCAGGTAGAGGTCTTGTTTCTCCGGTTCTGGGAGGGGACATGGAGACCACAGGAAAGCAGAGGACTCGGCTCACCATGGAACCTGCCGGACAAAGACCAGCGTCCCTCCTTACCAGGTCTGCGTCTTTGTTGGCTTCATCTGCCAGTACTCGACTGTATGCATCCTGAGTTTCAGGCGATTAGAATGTTGCTCAAACTGCCTCATGGGCCTGCATTGTCCTCTCCACTTGTAGACCTGAACACGTGGGTAAAGGAGAAGGTGAGCTTAGAGGATAGGCTTGTCTGGACTCAGAGCTGAGCTCTGTCCTAGCTTTGGGACTTGGGGCAAGTTTCTTTATTCCTTCAAGTCTCAGTTTCTCCTTTTGTAAAAGAGGGACATGGTAGTACTTACCTCCGAGGGTTAAATGAGATAATCCAGATAAGTGGATGATAGCCCAGTTGGTCACCAACTTACTCTCATATGGGCCCTCAAAATTCAGCTAACCACACTCATAGATTGGAATCCTTCCCTGACCCCACTAGAAAGAGTTCAGTTCTCTTCACCTAGCACTCTGCACATAGTGCTTCCTGTATTTATTTCATAATTGACGGTTTCCTTTCTAACTCGTCCTCTGGACGTGATGCTACGTACTTGCAGTTCTAGGACTGCCATTGTGTTAGACACATAGTGGGCATGCAGGAAATAAGTTTCACATGCATGAATAAAGTCTGGTATTTGGCAATTACATATTTCACACCATTTGTTTTTGAGAGTTTTCCTTTGCTGCAGGGTTCCTGTTCAATATTATTTTGGAGGAAAGGATGAATTTCAGTGGATCCTTCAAATATACCTGTTGAGCAACTCTAGCTATCTTAAACTGGCTTGACAATCAACACCAACACAAAATTATTATTTACTTAATGAGTCTCTGTTGGGAGGCCCTGAAGTGACACTGTGGAAATAGCTGTAATTTAGCATTCAGTAGTTTTTGCTTCAGTAAAGAAGTTGGTAGAAATAATAACCTTTAGCTCTAACCGACTCCACAAAGCCTATATCAGACCTCTGGATTGAAGATTCATGTAGAAGCAGTGGCCATTAATTTTATGTTATGCTTTCACCATTTTTATAATATATAAAAGTTTATGTTTTGACTACCAGCCCCAGGGCTTGAAAAATGAGACTAGCAAGATAGGAAATGCTCCTGCCTACCAAAACCATAACTACAAGTTTCTGTTGATATTATTAGATTATTAATGATGTGACAAAAAAAAGAAAGCTTCCTTGGTCGCCCACTAGTGAGGGAGTAGGACGAAAGCTGCAGGCAATGCTTGAAACGGTACAGAGCAGTTTGCACTCCTCTCTCTATCTTTGTAACTTCCCTTCTAACTAAGAAACACATAAATGTTCTCAATGCACACCAACAGTCTAAAAGAAACAATTCACCCCCAGACCCATGAAACTCTAGACAAAGTGTTAATGCAACACCTAAGCACTCAATGCCTATGAAAACCAGCACATGATAGAGTTGATATCCTAACCATTTCACTGCCACAAAGTTATGTTTCAAATTCTACTTTATTCAGGATAAAAATCACACTTCAGAATATACAGAATCATCCATGCTTTAGGGGAAATTTCTGGAATCACTGTTTAAATGATTAACACATTTAAAAAAATGTAACAGTCTTTTAGTTCCCTGGTGTTCTCCTGGAGACATGAGATTGGATGGAAATAACAAAAGAAATGTGTTTAAACTACCTTTAGTTTGTAAGGAATCTAGAGAGAATATAGGATTTAAATTTTTTTAAAAAGGTGAGCAGATGTGGCTTGGCGGTTAAGCATCTGCTTCTTACATGGGATGTCCTGAGTTCAGTTCCTGATACCTCCTAAAAACAAAAGCAAACAACAAGCAAACAAATGAAAAAACCAACTCAAGTGAGCCCATGTGGCTCAGCAGTTGAGTGCCGGCTTCCCACATACAAGGTAGCAGGGTCAGTCCCTGACCCTGGTACCTCAAAACAAAACAAAACAAAACAAAACAAAAACTATCTTGGTACGATGATAATAGCTTTTCTAGAAAAAGAAAGAAAAGCGAGGAGAGCTTCTGGAATAAAGCTGGTACTCCCTACTCTGATCTGCTGTGATATAAACCATTAAGATTGTTCTGTTTTAACTACAGTTACCGAGAATTTCTGGCTATAACCAGTCTCTTTATTCAGGAACTTCTAAGCCTATCTGCTAATTATCTTTGCTTTTAAAATAAGTGGATTTCTGGTTTATTAAAGTTTGCCATAGATACAATTTTAAAGTTCATTCCATTTCCTATTTATAATCTGATAACTATTGTTGTGCATGAAGTAGTAATACTAGCTCTAATATGTTGAGCACCTACTGTAAACCAAGAAGTTTATATACATTATATTTATTCTTAGAAAGCCTTGCAAGAGAGATATTTTATCCTTGCTTTCCAGATGAGGAAAAGGGGGTTCAAAGAAGTTAAGTAACTTACCCAAGGGTAACAACCAGCTGGGACTTAGCCTCAGGCCTCCCTGGTCCCCAAACCCTGGATTTTCCTACTCTACCATTGCCTGCGGTGGGCTGATATTTGAAAGAATGCACATTATTGAAGTGCTTTGGTCACAACAGCTTGGTTTGTATCTTCCTTTTGAAATACTATTGAATTTATCCATCTAATCATCACTTCATTAAATATTTTAGGTGTTAGGAAGATGTTAGTTGGGTTATTCAGCTACCTTTGCACCTTTTTCTTACTAACTAATTTTGTTGTTATAGATTTTGGTTACTTTAGATCCCCTAGCAATCACAACATTGCCACAGGGTACTAGCTTCAGTCAAAACATAATTAATTTTGATTTTCTATAAAAGATCAGTTATTTGAAAGCAATAAACTTGACACAGGTCTAAATAAGAGCAGTTTCTGAAGGTTGCAAATGAATGATTACCATTTAACTCCTAGCTTTCCCTTAAAGATGATCAGAGATGCTGCTATAGATTGTGGTGGTAAATAGTGATGGAAAATTATATAGCACTCCAACACTGGAATCTTTTCCATACCTATTTAATGTCTTTCTCAGGGATCCAAATTCTTGCAGGCATCCTATAATTAATCTTCACATCTCTTGACTTTTCCCTGTTATTTTGGAATCGGTAATGCATGTTAATTTTGTAGGCAAATGATGTAGGTTGTATGCATAATGGTTAAGAATCATTACGGGGAAGCGAGTGTGGCTCAATGGATAGAGCTCCCGTTTACCATATGGGAGG